>UZAE01000749.1:0-18831 GCA_900617975.1 Rodentolepis nana | reverse complement strand
CACAGATGCTAATCCGTTGCGTCAAATGAATTTCCTTTAACTGGTGAGGGATCCATAAATCAAGTTTCTTGACATAACCAAGGGTTTTTAATGTTTCTTCAGTGCATGTATGCGACGCACTGAGCTTCTCTGCAATATCTCGTGTTGTGCTGTGACGATTTGAATCGATAATGGCTTTGATATGGGTTTCATCCACTTCGACTGGGTGGCCAGATCGTTGTGAATTTTTCAGTGAAAAATCACCGGAACGAAATCTTTCAAACCAATTTTGACACTGCCTTTCTTTTAAGGCTTCGTCTCCATATACGGCACATAACTTCTTTTGTGTTTGCGATGAGTTCTTGCCTTTTCGGAAGTAATAAAATAAAATGTGTCGGAAGTGCACGTCCTGTTCTTTCATTTTTAAATTGGGATAAAAACAAAACTAAAGAACTAAACAAAAAAATTTTTGTGTTAATTAACCTAGAAGCCCATACAGTAAGAAAAAAATATAGGTTTATATGCTCTGGCCACGTTAACAAAACAAAAGAAAGTATAGAGTGAATCCGTCAACATAAACGGCAATGACTTAGTTGCCAACACAATAGTATGCTTAGTTTCTTGGGTTAGTATTGATACCCTAAAGGCCTTGGTTTGAATGAGGGATGCATATCCTACAAAGCAATATAAGCGGAAATAAGAAAGGAAGAAGGCTACCATTTCGTTAGAACCCAAATTGTGTTATATCCATTACCTGCTTTAAAAGTTACTTGGTACCTTGTTTCCATTAATTAATGCCATACTGATAACTATTTTACTTTTTAAAAAATGATATGTTTTCGCTAAATTCATTGACATCACAATGTCACCTCATTTTCTTGTTCTAAAATTGTTTGCTGAGAAGTAAACACGATGTCTGATGAGTAAATCAGCCAATGTAAAATGATATATATATATATAGCTGTCTTCATTAGCTGTCTTCTTGCTTCCTAGCATCTGTGAGTTTCTGTCGTTGTCTTTAGGGCTGGACACCGAATCAGGTGGGTCTTCTCCATTTCCTCCTGTAGGTTTAATAGGGGGCATGTGGGGTGAGTGTATACTCCCAATCTGTGAAGGTGTTTTTCCAGGCAATAGTGTCCGGTACGAAGTCTAAACTCAGCGACGGCTTCGATTCTTGGCCAATCGGCTATGTTGGAGGGTGCCACTGTCCACTATTTCTCCTTTGTTCGAGATTTAAGTTCGTTGCACCTTGAGCTGTCCGATACGTAGTCTAAACTCAGCAACGGCTTCGATTCTCGCCAGCCGGGTATGTCGGAGAGTGCCACTGTCCACTATTTCTCCTCTAATCGGAGAGTGCCACTGTCCACTGTTTCCCCTTTGTTTCCACTGTCCACTGTTTCTCCTTTGTTCGAGCTTTGAGTTCGTTGGTATGAATTCTCTCCTGTAATTACATTGTGTGGAAAGACATCGAACGGTCCGTACATTGCAAAATCGTTGTCTCCTTCTAACAAGTGTGTCGGCAAGCTCATTGACTTTAATGCCACAGTGACCAGGAATCCATTGTATGACCACTGTTTTGTTTTTCTCTCAGCAGCTGGGAGAAATTTTTACATTCGTTTATCTCAGATGCTTTGGGTGCCTCTGCTTCCAATTGAGACCATTCCTGACTGTGAGTTCATAAGTATCACCGGTTTGGTGAATTTCGTATCTAGACAACATAATCGGCATATTGCTATCCTAATGGTTTCTATTTCTTCTTCGAAAGCGGATCTATTTTGTCCGGCTGCTGCGTAGAAAGAGAAGAGTTCAGAATAAGCACCTGCACTAAGGTTAACTTGGCTTTTTATGCATGACACATCAGTGAAAACTTGGAGCCATTGGTCTGCAGGATAGTTGACATTGATTGTCTCAAGGTCCTGTGAGCGCATATGTTCTGGAGGGGTGTTTGATTTACTGAAGTAGTCACGTAGTTGGGCAGTAGCTTCTCATACAGAATCAACGCCTTCTTTTTGATAAGAGAACATATTGTGGTGATTCCTGTAATTAGAACCATTGCATCAATGGATGTTGATTTTATCCCAACAGTATTTAGTCGTAATGCTTGGTTGTGTGCCTTCTCGAGTGGTTTGAGAGTCACCTCCGTGGCTGCAATGAGTGACCCCCAGCAATACAACACTATTGGTTGAATAAACATCTTGTCATCTCTGGCTTGATTGTGTGCCTTCTCGAGGGGTTTGAGAGTCACCTCTGTGGCTTTCTGTGCCTTCTCGAGTGGTTTGAGAGTCACCTCCGTGGCTGCAATGAGTGACCCCCAGCAATACAACACTATTGGTTGAATAAACATCTTGTAAGTGGTGTTAAGATTTGAGCTTGTACACCCCCATATGCTGCCACCAAGACGATTCCGTTCATTCAGTCAAGTGAAGATCCGTTCTGCATTATTTAGCAATGTGACTTTTCCACGTTAGCTTTGTGTTTAACATCATTCCGAGATAAGTGAACCTATTGTTTTTTCTAGAATAGTATCCTTGTACCTTAGAAGGGGGGTTAGGCTGTGACAGAACAAATTAAGCGTTTGAAAGGCAGTTTTTGGGGTGTTGATTACCATTCCATTATTGTCGTACTAGTTAGCTGGTAGTTTAACTCTACCATTTAGAACCCTCTCTGTCTTCTCCTGAGAGTTTGTCTTAGGGGCGGAATACCACAGCACAAGATCATCTGCATAAAGTAAGCAGCTGATGCCTGTGAGTAAAGTAAACACTTGATGCCCGTGACTGTCTGTACCAATTGGCTATTGCACTTGATGCCCGTGACTGTCTGTACCAATTCGGCTATGTCATTGCATGCTCGTGACTGTCTGTACCAATTCGGCTATGTCATTGATGAGGACATTGAAAAGAGTGCAGGTTGTGACAGCTTCCTGTGGAAAAAAAAAGTGCAGCTTTTGACAGCTCTCCGTAGAAGGCCTGTTTGTAAAAGATTGGATTTTGGCAGAGCATTTCCATATCTGACTTTACATGATCTTTGTCCAAGGATTTCCGTATCTGACTTTACACGATCTTTGTCTAATGAATCTTATCCAGTTTAGCATGTTATGCTTAATACCAATCTATATCAATTTAGCATGTTATGCTTAATACCAATCTTTGCAATTTTTAATTTGGCATGTTATGTGTACCAATCTTTGCCAATTTTAGAATTATCTTCTCTTTCAATACTAAGTCATATGCTGATTTGAAATCTGCGAAAACAGCCTTAATGGTATTTATTGCATCAAGGGCATCTTTGATGTGTTGGGCGAAAGTAGCAACTTGTTTGTTCGTTGATCTTTATGGCCTAAAACCTGCTTGTTCACTCCTAAAAATATTGCTGGTCTCAAGGAACCAGGTCAGCCTCCTGTTAACCATTCTTTCCATAAGTTTAGCCAGCACGCTTTTGAGGGAGATAGGCCTATAGTTATCAAAGTTGCTAGGGTCTTTGGCCCTTTTTAGTATTTGTATGTCCACGGAAAATTTAAATTGGCTATATATGACACTGCTGATTTGAAATCGACGAAAACAGCCGTAAGGGTATTTGGAAATCGACGAAAACAGCCGTAAGAGTATTTCTTGCATCAGAATTGTGAGGAAGTGGGTACTTGTTGGTTCGTTGATCTTCATACCCTAAAACCTGCTTGTTCACTCCAAAGAATATTGTTGGTTTCAAGGAACCAGGTCAGCCTCCTTTAACCATTCTTTCCATATGTTTGGTCAGAACGCTTGTGATGGTGATAGGCTAATAGTTGTCAAAGTTGATAGGGTCTTTGCAATTTTTATAAAGTATTAGTATGATAACTTTCCATTGGTTAGGTACGAGACTGGTTTCCCAGATTTTGCTGGAAAGCGTCAGTATGTTTTTTTGGCTTTTGGTCCCATTCTAATTAGAAATTCCGGATGAATTCCGTCTTTGCCAGGAGACTTTTTGTACTTTATCTGTTTTATCGCAGCACTAAGTTCGCTAGGTCTGAATGGTTCAGTCAGTACATCATTTAGTGTTGTTATGTCTTCCTTAATTTCACCCAACTCTCTTACTTGTATCTTTAAATCTCTTGAAAAAATTCTGACATAAGGGTTTTCCATTTGCTTGTAGGGACGTGAAAAATGGACAAAACAAGCTTAAAATTAAATTTCTATTTTCTTGTTAATTTCAATCTTAATGAGAGATTTGTTGATAATAACAAAAATAGGTCTGTGAAACGCCATCTTTGACGATCACTAATCGCAAAGAGCCTTGGCCTAAGATATCTCTTGGCTGGTTCTCAACCTCTTTTCATGCCAACCCCCACCCCATACCCATTTCCATCCCTTTAAGAAAGGTTTTCGTGTATCGGTAATACAAGTAAAAGATTCATTAAAATGAAGTAATTGGTACTAAATTTTAAATGAAAACCATAATAAGTAGCAAATAAAAATTTTAGAGTTTGTCAATTTAAAAACGAAATTGCTTAAAATATTGCCAATACAATTGGTTTTGTTTTACCATACAGCGGTAAAAATTGCATACGTAAAGATAAATATTGTCGATCTTAATTTGGGGACTGTAACATTTATTTATTTCAAATAGCAGGCGTTTTGATAGATATCATTAGCCATTTAGCTGACTTCGGGCTTCACAGAGGGAAAGTTCATCAAAGTAGCAGAAAGTCGAGGGGTGGGGAACAGAAGAGCCATTCACAGATGTAAAAGAGGCAGACAGACACAAAGGTAGAGAAAAAGGTAAGGTGAGTACTGTGGAAGGGGTCGAATATGACAAGCAGTCGGGCCATGGTAGTTTGAAGTCAGAAGTCAACTGCCGGGTAATAGACTTTTTTACCGTATAAATATACGTTGCCCAGGGTGCACCACGTGGAGGTAAGTCTATCGCACACCCCGGGCACGGTAAAATACAAATAATTGAATGCTTTTAGACGGTAGAAAAATAATTACGTTTATGACAATTTTGTCTAAAAAATCGTTATCATTTTTTAAAGTTGGGTTTTATTGTTCCTTTTTGAACAATACTGCAATATTTACTACAAAATGGATAGAGTGATGATATTGGAAGTTAGGGACTTCGATTTCGAGATATATGAAGATTAAAGTTGGAGTTCTTGCTTTGCCTTTATATAAGCTTCAAGTTCTTTTAATTACGTAAAAGAAGTCACACTTTTTGAGTGCATTTTACTGCTCTCTTTGAATGCTTTTAGTCTGCAGTTAAAAGAAATTAACCTATCAATCTCTTCTTCAAATACATTACATTTCGCACAAAAGACCCATATTATTAACCCTGAATACAATATTTGTTTGGAAAATCGTTATATATTTTGAATGTTGAACAAGTTCTGTTCTCCTTGCAAACGTGCTTCGATATTTGTTTCGAATTGGAAGTGATGATCTTGAAAGTGAGAGACTTTGCAATCGAGATAAAAGCTGATAAAAGGTGATAGTCAAGCTTTTGCCTTTGTTTCAGCTTCAAGAGATATCACCAATCCTGATTAAATTGTACAAGGCAATCATCTTTCGTGGACGTTTCAAATATTCAACTGCTCTCAGTCATGCACATGGGGCATACCACACGTAGATATCCTCTTCAATGCAGAGTAGAGTGGCTGATAGAACGCGGTTTATTCCCAATCGCTCACCTCTAAAGTGACTGACTTATTTAGGTCAGAACGTTTGTCATTTTGGAACAATATAATCAGTCTAACGAGGTCAAGTAGAACACTAGCCTATATTAAATTTTTAATTATCGCATGGATATAACTCTAGATAAAGAATAGGCCGATATATTTGAAGTAAGTAATAATATATGTCATTTCAAGTGTATTTCACTGGGAATATCTTAGTACTTTTCAAGATGACAATCCTCTCCAATTGTTACGCATTTTAGCATTCTGTCTCCACTGCACCTTTAAGTTATTTCCACTTTCACCAATCACTATTACACTTTATTCTTAACTAATCTGATCCCAAATGCCAATGTTCTACCTTGAATGAAAATAAAGGTTTTTCGGGAAGATGACATTTTTGCTTACCATTATGATGCTATTCATCAATTTTACTTTAAGCGCTCAAATGAATAATAAATCTAAGATTGTCATGAGGTAGCAATGTGATATGTGAGGAGCGAATCATTGCATAAATTTATCATGTGATTAAACTGCAGCATATAAGGGCCTTTGTACGTCTCTTTTTGGAGTTTGAGTTACATTATGCTAAAAATAATCTATTTACTGGCTTATTTATACCCCATATATTCTGAAGTGCACTCTAACGAGCATCGTAAAGACATTTAAGGCAATCACAATGCTGTTCGTATTAAAGTTCCTCATTCGGCAGCAAATATGCTAGCAATGGTAATTTACAAATTCTCTTACATTTTGTATGCATTCCCTTGATAATTATCCCACTACCGTCTTCAGAAATATCGTAAAAATTTTGAAACCTTGGCTGAAAATTCTGCCAAAACATACACAAACGATTTAAGTGACGGTCGAAATACTTATATAACCTACGGTCTCTCAATTCTCAATTTTACACATATTATCTTAATTGGTTCCAGGACTTTGAGAGATGCGACTTTGAACTTAATGCCTCTAGGGGCAGTCAATTTTGTCACCATTACATGAATGCAGGTAGATTTAACGCCTGATAACATTTTCAATTTCAAAAATCATAAAGTTATTTTTTTAAATTAGATGATTTGGGCCCATTCAAACGGTGTTGGGAGTTCGGTTCAGAGGTGCGATCAGAATTTTCCGTAGTCAGAGCAGCCCGTATATCTGTATGTTTGTCATTATCATGCTCCTTAAGTTGTTCATCAAATAAACCAATACCTTTTTAAAGTACTTTTATGCTAAATTAATGCTTTTAATTTTTTTCACATTAGCGACGATTTGGAAGCATGTGAATCGTATGAAAATGGTGTTAGTCGCAGTAAGTGTCCAGCTGGAACTAAGTGCAATGACAAATTATGCCATCCTGGCAACTTTCTTTAAGATAATTCGCACACCACATTGCTTTCTCAAATTTGCTGGCGTTTTTGGATACATGTGAGCGTTTAAAGTAGACAACAACTACATAAAATAGCTTGTTGTATGACTCACTGTTGTGAATTAAAATTTTGAGATTCGATATGTGAGTTGAAAATTCAAGGAGTGATAGGTGACAGTGTAAATACTTATGAAACATCTAAGAAGTAAGGAAAATTGGCACCTTCAAAAAACAAAGTTATCTTTAGGAAGAAACCTCACAGAAATCTATAATCATTAGCGTATCTGCTGAGAATGTTTGGCATATTTTCAAGCTGATTAATCCCCTCGCTTAAAGCATATACATGGACAGCAGCAAGATATCCATCCGTTATGTGAGAATATCGGCATTTCATTTTTGCTGAATATGTCGCCGCAATAATTCTGACTATTTCCGTTGCAATGAATGGCCAAAACGAAATTTATGTGGGACAATTTGTCAAAAATATTGAAATTGATTTGGAAATTTATTGGTTTCACATCACATGAGAGGGCCTAGAATTAAACAATAACTCGCCTGTTTCGATGCCCAAAGAGATCAAGAGCATTCACCTGAAATAAAAATATTTCTATTTTTTTATTTATTAAACATGTTTAATTAAATTGAAATTAGGGTAATCAGTTACTTTTGAAATTGGCAAATCCAAATAGCTTTTATATGCTAAATATTATGGTTTCTTAATTACATTTTATTACATAAAACTAATTAATCCATTTAAATGAAACTATCAATATAGGTACCAATAAAATAAACCTCGCAACATTGATGCAATTTTAGGCTTATCAAGTATGGAGTGGGGAAAAAGACAAAAGGTACCTAAGAGACACCCACTGAGACCCAATGCCTGTGTATGATTGGTGAAGAAGCAGTTGGTATACTCCACATCTCTCATCACCAACATGATTGCGAGGAGTGTGGCTGGTGATATGCAAACTAACCTCGACATAAAGCCATTAAAATCTTTATTGAACGAATTGTTGAATGCATGTAAAGGAAAGTTTTTTGATATGAAAGGAATGCAATAGTCTTTCCATCTACCTCATCCATATGAATAGCAATACATTAATCTGTTTTTATTTTGAAAATGAGCGATTTAACGTACCTGTTAATAATGAGACTCGCAAATTGATTCCAAGTCCCTGAATCTATTATAAAAGTATAAATCAATCGACTATTAATAATCTTTTTGCTGGGGTGTGATTACCTTCTTCAAGTCTCTGCATCTGACTATTTTCATTTACAGGTCTTCCAGGTATTTCAGGTCATTCCTTTGAGCATATCAATGTCCTTAATTTCATCGAATTACCTTATCCTAAGATTAAATGAAACCTTATGTATGGCACCTATGCCATCTAGAATTAATTAGGCTTAAGGCTTATCCTTAATTTAGCACATCATTCAACGTAAGCGCAATATCGTTTGCATAGTTGTACTAATCCAATGATTTTCAAATTCTTACTATTTATTCTATTTTCTTTACGCAACTTTCATTTCTCACATGCCCATACTTCGTATTCATTAATGAACCCCCCCCCATACCCTCCAGTTAGAGACTACACTTAAACTAGTTTAAGGCAGAAGCGTTTCGGCAACTGAAAGAGTGAGAATTCAACCAAAAATTGAGTTTTTTAGTCAATTTTTGTAGCCTTCAATCTCATTGAGGCAATTAAAAATTTTAATTTGTGGTAAGTCTTTCTTGATCTAATAATATAAATTCTCAAATGGATAAATAAACGGATATTATGATGTTTGTATTGATTTTGCCTAAAACCGTAGATTTTAGTCATTGACTTTGAATAAAAGGTTTATGCTGTCTAGATGCATGTCATAATAGAAAGCAACCACTAAAAAATTTGCAACCATTTTAGCTTAAAATGACAGGCAACAAAATTTTTCTTCTTAGTGATGAATGTGTTGTATGGGAAGTAAGGTATTGAAAGCAATTCACAAGTACTTTTAAACTGCCACATTTTAATTTGAAAAGATATGAATGAAATGATGTTCAGATGTTTACGATAGATTGGAAGACTGTTTCAAAACATGTGCCCTCTATAGTTATTCAACAAGTCTTCCAACGAAGATCTTCACGGCTTCAGCTCGTTTTGTCAGTTAGCACATCACCATCATAATTCAGCACAACCTTGTCAGTAATGAAAGACATGCCGAATACGAATTGCATCATTATCAATCATACGAAAGCAAAGAAACTCAGTGGTTGTCTCTCAGAATTTTTTCGGCTGCTTCAAACCTATTTTAATTGGTTTATACTCATTTGCGTCAATCTTGCAAGGTTTATTGTATAGGTTATTAAACTGAAAATTTCTTTCAAATGTAAGAATAAGTACAACGTAATAAAATTCAAGTAAGAAACCATAATATATAGCATATTAAAACCATAAGGATTTGTCAATATCCATAAGGAACTGTTTAATATCAGCTTAATCAAATTACATTGTTTGAAATTGAACAATTTGTATGCAGCTTTGAATTTCAAATTAGATGTTAAAATTGCAGAATATATATATATATATATATATATATATAAATGACACAGGCATGTACGTAGAATACGCAAAAACAAACTAGGCTATAAAAGAGTATTCTGAATATTAGCAACTGAATGTATTTGTATTGCATAAAAAAATTTATCTTCTTTGGGCGATTTCGGAAGCCTTCAGTAACATACGTGATACTTGAGAATCGAAATTCGTAATGTTTATTGCTTGGTCTAAGAATATTAGATTTAAATCAGATAAATACAAAGATATACTGATGTGTGCATTAATGATTTTGATAAAAGTATAATTGGTTTCCAAGCTTTGAAGGCAAAAATGCATTCCACCTAGTAACTGGCCTTTATCCAAATCAGGCAAAGAGCATATCTCTTTTGTTAAAAAAACAGCGATAAACTGGGGTTTAAAGAAGTAAGGCCTACCAATCAATTCGCAAATTTACTTATAATAGGTACTTTTCAAATGCTAGATTTTTAAAACTAGAGTGGCTAAATTTGTTTGAGGCAGATTGGAAAACTCTTCCATTCTATTTGTATCAAAGGAAGTGACTTCAACAGGCATTCAATGAAACGTTCAACAAAGCTTTTCAGCTCATTTAGCAGAAGTTGAGTGGACCTCCTCGTGGTTAGTTCACACATCAATATTTTCACTTGACACAACTTTTTTTATTGATGAGAGGCATTGTGAACACCACTCCACCAACCAAGAGCCTCATCAAGAGTTCCATCAAATTCTCTACCCTGTTTTTCACCCTCTAAACTCGTCATGCACTTATTAACGTAAATTTTGCACAGTTAATTCTATGGTTAGTTAAGTTCAAATTTAATTAAAATGAAGGAAATGGTGTAAAGTACTAAAATTTGATTGAGAAACCATAATGTGGGGAATATAAAAGCTACCTGAATTTGTGTATTTCCAAAGTAACTGTTTTTTTTATAATTTTAATCTGATTTCGCTTATTTAAAATTACTCAGCTTTTATAAATATTTACTTTTCATGCAACTTTGTTTTTTTTTCAACGTAACTATCGTAAATGCAACACGGGTGTACAGATGAATTTACTATCGATCAGCGATGGAGATATAGCTGTGCAGTTGTATAACATTTAATTATGAGCAATGAATAGGCGTTTCCACTACGATTGCAGCGATGTCACATCTATAAATGTTTATTGCATAAGTATTGAGAATAAGAGAGGCCGTTATAGGTTGGAAATATGACAGGGTGTAAGTGGTATTCAAGTTCTTACTGGAAATGCTAGTTTAGTATGATATTCAGATGATGATGGTGTTCACGTTGGATTTGTAAAACTGCTAAAATGAATGTTTAGCTTCCTTTATTTAACTGCTTTGGTTCGTCATGATACCTTGCATTGCTGGAAATGGAAACGATTTATTACAACTTACAATGTAGACAGTCAAAAGATAATTCGTTGAACAACGCATGCAGTTTCTCTTCGTAGCTTCTCTATATATCGAAATTATCCGTACTTTTAAATACCGGCTCATTCCAATAACATTTATTATTATGTATCCTTTCCATATTTCCAAAATTGATTGCTGGCATATAATTTACTTTCACATGAATAAGAATAATCTAATGGTTAAACAAAACGAAATTTTTGCAGACAAAGTTAATGTAAAATTATGAATCAGCAGACATCGATAGATTTTGTACTACTTTAGGCAATATTTTGAATGTGAATGCACCCCAAGTGAAGTATTGGATTGGCAACTAAGTCATTGCTGTTTTTGTTGACGGATTCACTCTATACTTTCTTCTGTTTTGTTAACGTAGCCAGAGCATCTAACCTATATTTTTTTCTTACTGTATGGGCTTCTAGGTTAATTAGTACAATTTTTTTTTGTTTAGTTCTTTAGTTTTGTTTTATCCCAATTTAAAAATGAAAGAACAGGACATACACTTCCAGCACATTTTATTGTATTACTTCCGAAAAGGCAAGAACGCATCGCGAGCACAAAAGAAGTTATGTGCCCTATATGGAGATGAAGCCTTAAAAGAAAGGCAGTGTCAAAATTGGTTTGAAAGATTTCGTTCCGGTGATTTTTCACTGAAAAATTCACAACGATCTGGCCACCCAGTCGAAGTGGATGAAACCCATATCAAAGCCATTATCGATTCAAATCGTCACAGCACAACACGAGATATTGCAGAGAAGCTCAGTGCGTCGCATACATGCACTGAAGAAACATTAAAAACCCTTGGTTATGTCAAGAAACTTGATTTATGGATCCCTCACCAGTTAAAGGAAATTCATTTGACGCAACGGATTAGCATCTGTGATTTGCCGCTACTGAAACGCAATGAGAATGATCCATTTTTGAAGAACCTAGTTACTGGCGGCGAAAAGTGGATAGTTTATAACAATGTTACTCGCAAGAGATCATGGGTGAAGCAAGATCAACCAGCCCAAACAGTATCAAAAGAAGAGATTTAACACCCCAAAAAAGATTATGCTGTCAGTCTGGTGGGATCACAAAGGAATTTTGTATTTTGAACTCATGCCGCAGAACCAAACGATAAATTCAAATGTGTATGTTGAAGAACTCGAAAAACTGAAGGATGCAATTGAAGATAAGCGGCCGGCATTATCAACTCGGAAGGGTGTTGTTTTCCATCATGATAATGCAAGGTCCCACACATCTTTGGTTACTCGGCAAAAATTATTGGAACTGGGTTGGGATGTTTTTTCACACCCACCATATAGCCCTCACCTTGCGCCTTCGGATTACCATTTGTTCCGTTCCATGCAAAACTCTTTAAATGGTAAAATTTTTAACAACGCGGATGATGTCGGATCACACCTAATTCAGTTTTTTAATAGCAAAGACCAGACATTTTACGAAGGGGGAATTTTTACTCTGCCAGAACGATGGAAAAAGGTCATCGATAAGAACGGCCAATATCTAATTGAATAAAGTTATATTTTTAAACAAAATGCCGAATTTGCCTTCTTATTTGAAATTGGCAATGACTTAGTTGCCAACCTAATAGTATCTTTATATTAACATAGAATAACCTCATTCAGGTCCACAAAAAACTCTATATGGCTTTACAAATCACAAAATGAAGGTTTGAGCAAAATCTTAAATGACCAATAACTTTCAATTAATCACACACGCTTATTCGTGCAATAATAACAATTTTTAAATTCACTACTACTTGTTACCTAGTTAATAATTCAAGTTTATCGACTTAACCTCATAAACTTAGTTCTTTCTCATGTTCCACTCTGCCTTTTATCTCGCTTACGCACGGACAAACAACAGCAACAGAGAGGAGACAACTTGTCAGAAGAACACCATAATGTAAAATGAAATGTAAAGTCTCCTGCACCTGATGTGTTAGAATAACCTGTGCATTATTTCAGGCAAAATATGGGCATGATTTTGATATATATATATATATATATATATTCTCAAGCGATTTGCAGTTATACAACATGAATCTCAAAAAATAAACATATAAGTAACCCAATCACTGATTAAACTGTAATATCGGATGTGCATAATGAATGAAACAAAGAAACACAATCAATTATATTGAATTATTTAATTTGAAAGTAACACGCAAGTGTCGTCGGTTCGTTCATTGACAGTTTTACACTTTCTGTCTAGTTGCCAGAACCAGGATGGCACAATTTGTCATTCTTGCAATGTGTTCCTTCTGGACAGTTACTGCAACTTGTACCATTTTCATACGATGCACATGCCTCGAGATCGGCGCTTAAATGTAAAGGTGTAGATATTTTTAATATTTTATTAAATTAACTTTTATTTGACATTTGACTATTTTGTGCAAAAACTTACGGAATTTGATACTCGCAAACATACAGATATACGGGCGACTGCAAGTTTGCAAAATTAGCATCACATTGATGATATGCACACCCAACTTCGTAGGAAGGTGCCCAAATCATCTATTTCAGCAATCATTTATACATTTTGAATATAAAATATTATTATGGTTCGAAATAACTTACGTTCATGTAGGGTTGGCAAGATTGATTGTTTTTACATGCGTTAAGTTCTCTGTCGTAAAGAAGGAAAGTCTGGAACCATTTAAAGACAACACTTGAAAAATTGACAAATGGGAGCTCGTAGATGACATAGGTATTTCGACCCTGAATTGTATCATTTTTGCATGCCTTAGCAGTTTTATCAGCCAAGGCTTCCAAAGATTCACTGTATTTCTGCAGATGGGAGGGAAATTATTAGTTGGTAAATGCAAGCATAATGTAAGAGAATTAATAAATTACCATGGCCATCATATTCGACGCTGGAGGTGAGACTTTACTACGAACAGCATTATGATTGACTTCGACTTCTTTACGAAGTGTCTCATTCATCGGATGCGTACAGATGGGATAGACATAGACCAATAGGGTGATTATTTTTAACATTTTGGGAACTCAAACGCCTGAGAATGTGTGCAAAGTGCCTTATATGCGTTATTTCAATCCAGTGGTAAATTTATGCACAATGATTCGTTACATAAAACATTGATGCCCAATAACAACCATCGTTTTAAGATACATATGAGATCTTAAAATAGCCAAAAACGAGATAAAGAAGCATGTTGTGCGATTTGCTGCTTTAGCATGCAAAGATTTTGACAATCAGTGACACAAAAATTGTGCTTTTCTGAAAGCAATTTATTCATTCGAGGTAGTCAACGTTGATCATAATTGAGCAAAATTTTTAACTCGATATGTGAGTTGCAAAGTGTGTGAGAGATTGACCGCGATGAAAATAGCTTGATAGTACAGATTAGATTTGAAATGTCACCGACCAAGCAAGTATTGAAGACCAGTACAATCAAAATATTGAGTTACCTTTAGTAATATACTATTGAAGTTTCACAAAATATTATAATATTAAATTACATCGGTCCATTTCAAGCTACATATACTAGTTCCAGATTGACCCTCATGGTTATAGTCAAATTTGTCGTAGACAACTTGTTCCAAATTAGAGCACATTTTGACGCCCATTTTACTCCGAGGTGGGCCAAAATGTTAACAGTAAATTATTTGAACAGATTTGGAAAACATTATTCCTTTGCAAAAATTAAGGGCTGATTAATGTCTTTCTAGAAGCTGAGACAATATCTAGACCTTAATCATTAATTAATTAATTTATTTATTTACTGCATTTTGATAGTTATCATTAGCCCTTTAGTTGACTTCGGACTTTACAGAAGGAAGGAACATTAAAGAGAGAACAATTTGACAGAGATAAAGAAGAGCGTTTCACATATGTAAAAGGCAGACAGACACAAAGGCAGAGAAAAGGCTAGATGAGTACTGTGAAAGGGGTCGAATATGACATACAATATGGTCATTGTAGTTTGAAGTCGGAAGTCAACTGCCAGTTAAAAGACTTTTTTGCCGCATGAGTATACGTTGCCCAGGGTGCACCACGTGGAGTTAAGTCAATCGCACACCCCAGACCTTAATCATTAATCTGATTATAATTCAATTGCGAATGCCCTCCAATACAATGTTAATACTTCATTTTTCATAGTAATATCGTCCATAATGTTCAAATTGGAATTAGTAGAACACCAGCTTTGGCGCTTATGACCTTGTGCAAAGCAAAAACGGCCTAAAATGTAAAAATTGATGAGATTATTTGACAAATATTACAAATTTGAAGAAACAGTTGATTGCATTATTATCATTTTTTTTGGCACTTTAAACGTTTATAAAAGTCTACCATGTTCAGCATGAAAATCGCATAGTTAAAATTCCTGTGTATTTTTACCCAGGCGTAACAATATTTAATGTTGATAAGCAATTTCTTTAGGAAATTGACAAATCCATATAGTTTTTGTATGATCCATATTATTGCAATTCAATTAAATTTTAGTACTTAATACCATTCGCTCTATTTTAATGAATCATTCAATTGTATTACCGATAAATTAAACCTTGAAAAACAAGCAGATGAGGAATATCAAGTTTAGGGGGTGAGAATCAGAATCTACAAGACTACCACTGAGGCATTATTTCTGCTTGTCTTTGACGATGGTGCTGCTGGTAATCTCAATGTCTATCATCACCAACGAGTGTGCAATGAGTGAGGATGGTGATGTACAAAATTATTACGAATTGGGTCATACCACTTGTTTAAACTGTTTGCGTTTGCTTGGAAACATGCTAGTATTTTAAACATGCGCTTTACATGCGAATTGAACTGTCAATGTAACAATGATAAATGCAGGAGGTTTCCATAGAAGAACATTAAGGAACGTTATGGACACTGATATGAGCAAGATTGTGCCCAGTTTTCGTCTGTTGTTAGGTTTCTATTTAAACTTATCACATTTATCAAGAAGATCTTAATTATTTATGCTTTCAGCATTCCTTGTTTAACAAATGGCCATAAATGCCAATCGGATGCTAAGACAAAAGTCATTTAAACACATTCTCTTCAGGCTTTGAAAAATTTTGTAAGAAGTAAAATATTAGAACTCGCTTGCAATGGTTAATTCTTTTACAGCGCCGATAGGGGATATGTCTTACCTCAAAAATTATCGTCATTCACACAACTTTTTCTACAATTATTTATTCCGACCAGAATTTGATTGTGATGAAATTCATTTGTTAGCTTTATTTAGGATTAATAGAAAACTCAAAATTTTCATTTAATTTCCAACCCAAATCCACAAAATATTAAAATATAATTATTAAGAATTAAAAAAAAATGGAGGCCATTTGTTGTAAAAACTGACCAATGAAAACAACTTCTTTTTCACACTACTGTTTTGATGTTTGCAAAACTGTGTGACTACTAATTAATGCTAAAATAGCCAAAAAAATAAATTTCGTATTCATAGTTACAAAGAGAAAATTCGGTTTAAGAAGTTTGCAGTTCACTTCATTTATGATACTTTTCGTACTGATATGATAAGTATTATTCATTCTGATAAGGTGTTTCTTGAAGCTCTTTGATTGGACTCAATTGTGACAATTATTTTAAGTCACTGAATTATTTTTTCATTCAGTGTCATAATAATTAATATTACGAAATATATCCAATTGAGGCACTTTAATAACGCTATCTGACAACAAAATAAACATTGCGTCACACACAATAAACAATTTGGATTTTCAACACTTAGTTTTGAATAAATTTTACAACCTAAGTGACTGAATACTGCGAGGACATCAAATCAATATTATTGTGCAAATAGAGCAAATGTTGCTCTCAATTAAGCGTTAATGACGAACTCAAGCTAGCAAAGATACACCAAGTTCTGCACTTTCATAAAGTTTGTCATAAAGTGTTGTGGTAAGTCTTTATTAAAATCATTCATATTGCAGTAAGATCTCAGTCACGTAACCTTGTTTCAATGCAAATATATATAGCACTGTTTCAAATCGATTCTTTTCTATGTTAAGACTTGGGTCAGCTGGAGACTCAATCGACCGTAGTGATCATACTCTTGAGCTTAAATGCCTGTCTTTCATCCTCCACCAAGTCACATTCAATGCCATTCGAAGGGCCCCAAATCATATAATTTAGAAATCCTTTATGTATTTTTGAATGAATATTTTATTTAAGCGTCAAAAGAACTAATGTTTATGAGATGATGGAAATTTCAAAGTCTTCAAAAACCACGTGCTGGAATCATTTTAAATTTAAATGTGTAAAATTGACAGTTGATTGACCGCAAGTTACATAAGTATTTCTATCGCCGATTGTATCATTTTGGAATTTACGAATGCCAGCATATTTGTCCCTTAGGGAGAGACACGACAACGAACAATATTATGACTGTCTTTGGTGCCTGCTTGGTTTTAAATAGAGTGCACTCGATCGAAATTGGGATATTTAAAAACCAGAAAGATCATTTCTTTTAGCATAATGCGGACCATACGCCTGACAATATGTGCGGTGTCTTATATGTTGGAGTTCAATCCACTGATAAATTTCGGTATAATAATTGGGTTCAGGCACTGCGCATTGCTAATCTCATGACAATCTGCCTTTTAAGATACATTTCAACGTTAAAAATGGGCAATAACGAGATAAAGCAGCATGATAGATGACTGAAATGGCAAAATAATCACATATCCGAAAACTTTAAATTAAGTTAACATTGGTAAGGCTAGTGCTAATTGCATGAATTTCGAAAGCCCATTATTTAGTTATAAAATGGAAGTGATTGTTAGCAGTGAAATAATCTTGATAGCGCGTGAGCGATTAGAAATACTATGTCACCAAAGTGATGGTGATCAGAATCTTCAAAATACTTAGTTGTACCGAAATTTATATGTTCATTTCTGGCTATCTTATCTTCCATCTTAGCACTAACTGGTGCATTTCTCCATCTTGTTGACAACTATAGTGCCAGATTTGACATTCATTACTATTTTTTCAAACAGGGATTGTCCAAGACGTAATTTGTTTTGGTTTATTTGTCCCATATAAAATTAAACTGAAGTGCTAAATTACTTCAATAACTTGTCCGTTTCAGTGCCCATATAAGGTCAAAAATGTTAATCTTTGAACTCCACTTGCATTTGCTTATTTTACTTTGAAAATCAAACCTGCTTGAAAAGCAGATGCTATAAACATCTGCTTTCTTTCAAACAGGCTCAATCAGATTCTAATGATGATAAGTAGTTTCATTTAAAATCGAAAAATATAAATAGCTATTATATATCAGATACTTTCGTTTCGCACTTAAATTTTATTAATTTATATCACCACCTTTACTTAAATAAATCATTATATTTAATTGCCAATGCAATAAACCTACAAAATTAGCGCGAGTAAATGCGTATCTAGTTAAAAAGGTGCAGATCGGTTAAGAAAATACAAAGAAATGCGAACTTCGGTACGGATGATTGGAGATAAAGTTGGTGATATTCACCATGTCCCTCGTTATCATCGATATTTTGTGGGTGAAGGATATTGATGGACAATTTATCCATGAGATGAAATAATAAAGTGCATGGCTTTTAAACGTCATATTGAAAGTCTATACGGACCAATCGTTCTGGTATAATTAAAATGAAATATACTTCAAATCTGCTCCAAACATATGAATGTCAATACTTTCATCTGTACTCATTTTGAAAAATTGCGTTTACAAATATGTTCAACTAATTAGACTCGTGAATTTATTCCACTATCCTACTTCTTATTTATTGGTATGATCCATAGATTATTAATAGTGTTCGCATATTCAAATTCCAACATTTGATGATACCCACTTAATAAAAATTTTGATAATTTGAATTTCATCGCGGTGGAATT
>UZAE01000748.1:0-18840 GCA_900617975.1 Rodentolepis nana | reverse complement strand
TTTAGTCTTGCCTCTGGGAATAGTTTTCTTTGCACATCTATTCATAATATCCGTGATATCATTGCAATATTTGTCAGGGTGTTGGTTGAAGTTGAGGGGACTTGTGTAAAGTTCATTCTCTAAAAGGTTTGTGAATCTAGGCCAGTCAGCCTTCTTGAAGTTCCATGGTAGCTTAGTTGGCACTTTTCTTGTCATGCTTATGCTGCCGATGGTAATACTAGCAATGACTGGTTTGTGACCAGAACCAGGATCGTCAATTATTTTGCGGCATGTAAGCTCACTGATGTCGCTTGAAGCCAAGAGTAAGTCAGGAGTTGTTCCGGTTCTATTGTAGTGCAAATATGTAGCAGGATCCTCATTGCCGTAAATAAGTTCCAGAGGGCTGCTGTTTAGCAAGTCTTCGATTCTCTTTACAATTTTGTTTGTATCCTTATAGCCCCATCTGGAGGAATGGGCGTTGAAGTCGCCTAGTACTACAGTTTTTGTGAGATGTTCGGAAGATCAAGTTTGGACTATTCTGGGGTGGATTATTGACTGCATATATCTTGAAGTGGTTTTGACATTTCCAAACATTTAATCTGATTATTTCACCTATGTCTTGTGTCGAGCCCATACTCTTGATTAGATCGTAATTTAATGTAAGGCCTTGTTTTACTACAGTCAGAATTCCACTTGCAACTTGCCGGTATTTAGGTAGGTGATTAGGTTGTAGTGTGAGGTGAGGCCTTCTTTCACTCCGGTTTAGAATTCCACTTGCAACTTGCCGGTATTTAGGTAGATTTCTACAGGGTGTAACAACTTGCCGGTATTTAGGTAGAAGGCACAGGGTGTAACCTAAGGCCTTCTTTTACTCCAGTCAGAATTCCACTTGCAAATTCCTTCTTTTACTCCAGTTAGAATTCCACTTGCAACTCGCCGTTTGAGGTAGATTGTACAGGGTGTAACCTGGGAATTGGTAGAACTTCAGTTTGTCATCCGAAATGTTTGCTTCCTTAATTGTGAAAACGTCTACATCATAGGATTGCAGGATTTTCTGGACTTGGATCTCTTTGTCCTGTGACATCCCTCCAACATTCCACTGGAGGATCTGAAGACCTTGTGATTCGCCCTGACGAGGGCGATTTCTCTTATAGCCTTGTTTCAAGCTAATCATAATAAATAGAAGTCAAAAAAATGCCGAATGATAGACTTTTTTGCCGTACGAAGATACGTTGTCCAGGGTGCACCACGTGGAGGTAAGTCTATCGCGCAATAAAAATAAATTCATTTAGGAAGTTGAAAATGACTCACCAAATTTGACCAATCAGAAATTAGACAGTTAAATTATGACGAAAGGCTAAACCTTACTAAGCACATCATATTTTGACGAGTTTTAAAGCAGTGACAAGAATTTCTTTATTGTTCCTTGTGTTCATTATAGATTTGCGTGGCATGTTGGAAACTTGGCAATTTTTCAGTTGAATTTCTATACCATCTTCAGTCATCTTTAAATAAATAAATCTAGTTATTACTTTAGTTAATGAGAATAAAGCCTGTAAGTCAACGTAAAACCCATTCTCATTTATCAATAAGTAATTTCGCAATTCGTAATAACATTTCAAAATTTATTCATTTGTTCAAAATTTAAATTTAAATAGTGTTAATAAAGGCGAAAAAACATTCTTAATCTCGAAATATCACTGCATTATTAGGACTGTTGACGTTTCAGTCAATTTATGATTGTGTATTGTCTAAATTGACCATTATCTTGACCTTATTTAATCACATTTGGTATTTTTATGAAATATTAGGTTTTTCTATTTTCTGATTCTAATAATCAAATCTGAATATAGTTTGCTACCCCGTAGATATGATTGATTTAGAAAGTCGACCGATTGATATTTAGAATTATAATGACTCTCACATCAGAAAGCTAAATTTTTACCCGTAAGCGCATCATTTCGGAAATCAGGTAAAGTAAAGCATATAAATAGGTGGGAAAGTAATAAGGTTACCAAAAGTGTCAGGTTTCGTCCATTTTTTTAAATTTAGGTTGGATATATTCCTACTAATAAACAAAATCCATACGCAAATTTGACCTCCCGATTCATACGATCGCGATTTTCTTCAAGTTGGCTTCAGTAGTTACAACCACACACTTCATTTGGAAGCTAAAGTAACAAATTTACACCTATCAATAAGAATTTAACAAAACATCTTACTTGGGCGCACTCATAATGTCTAGTTTAAGTATTTCTAAATATAGGGATATGGTATTGTAAAACGATTTATTTTAATATTATTCAATTTCCTACATTTAAAATCTTGTTTTAAATAACAACGGAGTTGGGGTTAACTGTTCCTGAATCTTGGAATCTGTTTTCAGTTGTCAAATATTTACCGTGGCATTCAAAGCTAACTTTTCTATTGACTTAATTTAGGGAAAATAACTTAGTAAAGAGAGAGGAGTCAAGGAGAAACCGATATTAGATTTAGGACTTCAAGGATCCTTCTTCGTTCAAATTGAAGTAAATTAAGTTTCTCTTTTAAAGCGATAAGAAAAATGGAGCTAATCAAATATTAACATTTCATTAATTTTAACCAAGAATTTATTATATTCAGAGATGAACTTATGTTCAGAATGACTGAAATTGATTGAAAAATTGACTTAGTTTCATTCACATCCAGCTAAAATTAGATCGATGAAAATATTTATAATTATATAAATTTAGCAGCAGTTGGTTGAAAATATTGCGTGACAAAAGTTTTTAAAAGTCCATCAATCACCTTGTGTTAACCTTGAGTGAGGTCTGCTAGCTTAAAAACTACTCAGCACTGCTATTTTGAGATCTCACAAGTCACGTGCTTTCCAAAGTGAAAAGACGTGACCAATCCTTCATGATTAAATAATATTAATCAATAAAAACTCATCAATATTAAAAGCAATTTCAAATTATTTAATAAATATTCCATAACTCGAGTAAAATATCAAATGCAATAAGGCTATTTTAATATTGAAATTTTGAATGAATTCGAAAAATGGCATTTCCAAGCATTGATGAAGAAAGTACAAAAAATAATCGAAATTTTTACTCTACTTATAACGTTTAAAGATTTGGCATATTATGATTCATCAATTTATGACGGGTGTAAATAATATTAACAGACTTAAATGCTTAGTGTATTTAAAAAAATATTAGGTTTTAACAAATATTTAGTCATTGGTAATATTGAGAACTGATGAATGTTGTTAGGACACCTTATGAAATAGAAAATTTTTCCAATATCATTTCTCAAAGAATTATCTTTAAAATCTTTAATGCTAACGAAGCGTTAAAGCTCTTTTACTATTATATTATTATTTCAAAGAAATAAAAATGACGTTTTATAAGTTAGGAAAGGTTTTTTAAAGTATATTTAATTAATTAATACCAAATAATTAAATACATATACTTTCAGCAAGACTTATTAGCATTAATAATTATAAATCTATGCTATTTTTGTACTATGGGTTTTACACCCTATTTGCACATTGCTCGAAGTAACGTCCAGTTGCGGAAAAAACTTAAAAGTTTTTGAATTCGAATTACATAGGGTTTTTTTAAATTTCCTCGCTTAGAAATAAGATTTCAATTAAAACTATAATTAGAAATATTCTTTTTTCATGAAATGAACTAATATTATTAGCCGCTTTTTAAGCAACCACTTTTAGCAAATTCGCTGAAATGCATTGAGAACAGCATAGTTTGATTGCGTGGTTATATGAAGACTTTGATCCTGATTGTTTGTATTCTGCTGTTATTAAGGTGTAACTTTTTGCATCTATTTCACATGCAGGCACTTATTAATATTCTTGCATTAAATTTAGTAGTATTCCTTCCTTATTGAGCGATGATTATTTGGGAGAAAGCAACAGTATTCCAATTTCAGAAAGCTGAACGGTTTGTATTTGCTAGTTCAAAACGAATTCAGATGAAATCATTTAACAATTATGAAAAATTGGATGTTATTTACATGTATTTACCAAAACCTGGGCCAAATTCTAAACCCAAATATATACTAACGCTTTAATTCCATTAAATATTACATGTCTCATTTCGTTCATTATAAAAATATTAAATCATTAATAAACTAACAAAAAAAATGTTATTATCGGTGAAATAATCATTTTACTGGGACTATTTATTTGTATCAAATGACAGGCCTTTTTTGGTAGTTTTCGTTAGCCATTCACAGAGAGGAAAAACATCAAAGTGAGAACAGAAGAGTGATGTAAAGATGCAAAAGAAACAGGCATAAAGGTAGAAAAAAGGGTAAAGTGAGTACTGTGGAAGTGGTTGAATTTAACATAGAGTTGGGTCACGTTAAATTGAAGTCATCTGCCGGATTATAGACTTTTTTGGCGTATGAGTATACGTTACCCGTGGTGAACCACATGGAGGTATGTCTATCGTACACCTCAATTTACGGGTCTTAAATTAGTAATTTAGACTTCTAAAAATGTTTCCCCAAACATTTTGCTTACTACCAATATATTTCCGTTTAAGCGCGATAACATTCGTGTTTTGGTCATATTTTCTTTAAGATACATGCCAGATATGTTTATTTACCCATTAAAATATACGCAAAAAATGAAGAGGGAACATTTAATTTAACGCAGGTCAAAACGCTTCAAAGGGAGTACGGCAAGTTTGTAATTACATATCACCTTAAGGAACAATCATTGATTTATAGTGAGAAAACGTCATGATATAGATCAATGATTGATAGCGGACTCATTCAAATTGTGGGATTCATTCCAAACTGAAGCATATAGAATAAGAAATTTTCATTTGAAGTATTTCATCCTATCAATAATAACAGATATTTGTGACGTATATCAACCTGTAACATATGAACCATTCATGTGTGTGCTTATGTGTGTGTGTTAAGACACTCTTGCCTACATACAGTGCCCACTTAAATCACACAGTCCAACGGAACGCATGTTCTTCTTTCATTCTATAGATCCCATGCAATATTAAAATCTTTGGTCCCAATTTATTCACTTCGGCTGTAATTCTATTACACTAGCGACTTAAGACGATTTGAAATTAATTAAGGTATGTAAATTTGTGTGAGGGATAAAAGTCAAATATTTAAATCATTGGGCAAGACAAGACTTTTATCATTATTAATATAGAAATTCTTAGTGTCCATCATCAAAATGTGCCATGCTATTATTTTCTACGTAGTTTAATCTGCTATTCCAATATTTCACAGAGTTGGCATAACTAAGCTTTATTTGGTATCAAATTAGAGTCTTCGTACTATTAATCAACCTCCCATATTTTGCATCTCGATTTCTTATGAAATAACCTTCTTCCATCTATCTTCTTCAAATATGGTAACTTTACCCCACTTTATGCATTAATGTTTTAAGAAACTGCAATGTACAAAATCGGTAAATGTACCCTTTATTCGTTATTTAAAATGTTCACACTAAATTTTCCCACGGAACGTGTTATATAAGCCTATTGAAAAGGTACTTTCCATCAAATATGTTGCAAGTAGATGGTTGGAAACTTCAGTCGTTGGGTTATACCATTGGAATTCAAAATTGTGACATCTGATTTGACTTACATTTTGCGCTAACTGCAATGCCATTAATATGTTTGGACTGAAACTGATTGGCTTCTAAGTAGTTGAAATTCATAAAACTCTTTTTTTAAAGAAAATTTTTGGATCTTGTAAATGCTTTATATGAAGGCCATGCTTCATTAACTTAAAAAAGGCAAATTATAAAAATCCTAGTTAAGGGTAAAAATAAACCTTTTGCAAAATAAATTTAAATTCTCTAAAAGTTTTAAATGAAATTAAGATAAAAATAATCAATTTAAGAGCATAAGTCAAAAGCTTTCACTTTAAAAAGTTAAAATTTGCATAATCAGAAAATATTTTCTAATGCCAACTTACGCCTTTTTGTTAAAAATATATTCATTCAAAAATACACATCTTTTATCAAAATCTAAAAATGAAAATTGTTTATCCTTATTTATTATTCAAACAGCTTAAAACGCAATAAAATCAAATTTTATTAGAAGTAGACTCTCGAATTTCATTATGGAATTTAGTCAATGAGATGATTTATAAAAGTCATTGATAGGCTTTAAGTTTTCTGACAAATATTAAAAGTAAAAAAATTAAAAGGAATTATTGAAGTAAGTTAAAAGAATCAAGAATTCGATTAAATGGAATAGGGGAAATGATGCAAAGATTGCAGAAATGATCTCATTTTGAAAATTTAAAGTTCCAACATCAGTCTCTTTATTCCACGAAATGCTAGAATTGTTATTTCACTTGTTCAGCTGATAGTTTTTGATTATCACCTCTCGACACTAATTGCATTTTTTTTAAATAATGATTCCGCAAAAATTTCGAAAAATGCCTTTAAGCATATTTTCCAATTGACTCTTCAAGATTTTCTAAGAAGGTGAGTCCAGTCTTTAAGCATAGCAATATAAAAATGGTGTCCTTTATGTCTTTTCTATGTAATAAAATTATTTACCAGTATTTACATCACTGATTGGTTTTCACCTAGGGTATACATTTCCTGGTAAGGGATGTGCGATAGATTAACCTCCACTTGGTGCTCCCTGGGAAATATGCCCATACGAACAAAGAGTCTATAAACCGGCAATTGACTTCTGACTTCCAACTAAAATCACCCCACTGTATGTCATATTCGACTACTTCCATAGAACTCACCTCACTTATTCTCCCCACCTTTGTGTCTGCCTCTTTTACATCTTTGGAGCACTCTTCTGCCTCCCCCCTCTCGACTTTTTTTCACTTTGATGTTCCTTCCCCTCTGTGAAGCCTAAAGTCAACTAAAGGGCTAATGATTACTACCAAAACGCCTGCCATTTGAAATAAGCAAATAAACGAATAAAACATTTCCTGTCAATGGAATATCGCAAAATATTTTTATTTTCTTTCGATATAAGATTATAGATAACGACTAAATACCTGTCAAGTTAGAATTCCGATTTTATATAATAAACTGGGATTCATTTTTAAACGATGGTTATATATATATATGTGTGTGTGTGAGTGTGTGTGCCTTATGCCTTAATGCTATTATTGAATAGACCCAAATGCTCAAATGAATAACAGCTATGACGTTTAAAATTGGTGAGCACGAAATTGTTAGTGTAGCAATAACAAATAGGGGCTGGAGATTATTAGATAAAAATTCTGATTTCCACTATTCCATTTATGATATGCAAACCTAAAAATCCACACACATTTCCACATAAAACATTTTTTAATGATTTTACCACGGAAAAGTATATCTCGCAATTTAAGGCCACATAATAAACGAAATACTTTGGAATTTTAATATCAAGTAACAACGTATTACTTTGATAGAGATAGTAACTATTTTGCTGAATATTGAAGATTTATTTTTAATTCGTAACTCGAGATATCTAATATAATATCATTTTGAATTAAATTTTATTTTCTAATAAATTTTTGAATTACTGAAATTCAAACCAACATTCCATATTATTGAATCCTATTCTTAATTGATAGTATGAGAAAGATTTACGAAATTATTGCGCACTACTAAATTTCTCACCGTTAAAGAACTTCTTATTGCATTGTCCATATTAGTAAACTCTCACTAAATCCTTAATTATAAAATTATTGCTGATTTTTTTAATTTTCCTCATTTCATAGACGATGTAGGCATCATGTCATTCGAACCATCATAGGAAGGAAATTTATAATTTGTGGTAAGGAGGAGCAATTTCTAGACAAACAGTCGAAACTTTTCCCATTTCCACTTCGTAGTCAATATTTTTGCCGTGAGAAATGAAATTTTGATATGTATTGAATTGAAACCACGCAAATAAAGCAAATCATTCATTAAATTCGTATTGATCGAAAATTCCTCAAGCATTCCAGCATTGAGTTGCAAGGTGGAATTTGATATATTTCGAAGTAGAGCAAAGAAAGCTAGGCTTTCTCAATCTCCACTTTTTAACGATTCAATTTCACTAGTTAAAACATTATTTAACAATTTAAAACCTGTAAAGGAGATCTATGATTTGATATGTGCTAATGAATTTATTAAAAATCAACTCTCTACCCAAGTAAATTGCATCCTCGTCTACGAGATGGCAAGAGTTTTATTGCTGCTAAACGTGCTATAAAGGTTACTGAATAAACAACATTTTTTCAGCTTTGAAAAATGAAAGTATTTATAGTGCACATTTTACTAAATACAATAATGAAAAATGTCAAATCGTGGAGGTCCACGCAAAAAATTAAAGTTTCATTCTTAATTCGTTTTTTTCTACATTCTTCCTTTTGTACTGAGTTTTATTCGTTCCTTTCCATTATTTAAATAAAAATATTATATATATTTAATTAATTACTTTAAATTTAACAATTAAAAAGCTTTTAGGGCATTTAAAACCGCTATTTATAGGGTGGTATTATAGAAACGTTAAACAGGAAATCATAAAAGTGATTAGAACATGAATTTAAGTTAAATTTTGTCATTCCCAAAAAACGGAAGTCCACTTCATTAAACAAATTTTCTTTCCAAGTTCAAATATTCAGCAGAGAAATGAATATTTGAAACATATGTATTTTATCCTAAAGTAGTCATTTGGCCGCATTTGTGGGACACTTAATCAATGACCAAATAGAAATCCTGCTATAGAATACTACTCAGAAATATTTAGCAATTAAAGTTCAAACGAATTATGCTGAAGTTATCTGATAACTAATCGCTTTGCCTACATAACACTTCGCTATCCATATACGTACCGAATGAACGTATTCCGTGCTACACGTCTGTTTCCCTTGTAGCTGAGCTATAGCTTAGCTTGTTCTGGGAGTCTAGCTAGATGTTGGGGAATCTGCCATAGAGATTTCTGAGTCGGTCAGGCTTTACTAGCGTAGCAATCCGCTACGCATTCTTCAAATAAAGTGATGAGATCACAGCAAGAAATAACAAACTTACACGAATTTCGCACTGACTTGATTCATAATCAAATTTTCATTTTATCCTATTTACTGCCTTCGCGAACAATGTTACATATGCATGATTCATCGCCTGAGCTGTACCCACTTCACCAGAGAGCCTCCCTTGTGTAACACCTATTGAGTGAGATTTGGTGGTCATTTTCTGTGTGTGTCAGTTTCAAAGTTTCTGCTTTCTTTCTGTTTTTTCCCGTCACGCAATCATTTATCACTCCTCTTTAGTGGTAGCTACGCTTGCTTAGCTAAGAAATGCAACAAATTAGTTCATTTTATAGATAAATATTTAACTAACCCTCATCTACTGTGCAAAACCTTCATAAAATCTTTTTCTTTCTCATTCAAACCAAACAAAATCTGAAATGAAACGACAAGACCGACACTTCTTAATCAAATAATGTTATTCAATAATCAATGAAAACCTTTGACCTTAATCCAGGGGACAAATTGAAAACTTTTAACTTTTGATCCTGAACTAAACATCTAGAGAACATAGCACAACTCGAAATCAAAATCATAGCACTTAAGCCTTTTTTATGTATCATTGTTTTCTCTCTTAATCTCTTTTTGATCCTCTTCTTTTTACCATTCGTTATATCTATTTCCATCTAATGCCAGTCTCCCTCCACAACTAAATATTGCACTTTTTGTGATATTTGTCAGTAATATTAAATTGAAAATGATGTAGCAATAAAGTTTCGCTCAAGGTTGCATTAAAACAGCTTTCTATACCCTTGCGATTTTAAGATTTCACAGCGTCCACCTTATTTGGCATCTGATTGTGGTTCCCTCATTAATGATCATAACTTTAAACAGATTTTGTTTATCCAGTGTGCCTTTATTTTACAAAGAATGAATTCCGTTTTTAAGTAACATTTCTCATCCGTTTTGCATATTTAAAATTATGGAATTTACAAACCGACACTTAAGACAATTTTTGTTTAATGAAGTAATTTTACCTCGATAATCGTTTGCTTGACAGGTGTAAATTTAGACAAATTGTGATCTAGTGCGTTGAGAATATATAATTTAGTAAGCCATGAAAATAGTAAAATACACTTAGCAAACTAATGCCTCTCTTAAATTTGTCAACCTGAAACGACAACACTGGTAAGCTATTAACTTTAAAACCTGAAGCAATTATATTTATCTAATCACCTCATAATTTTAACAAGTGGACATAAAATTAACCCTACTTTGGGAGACTGGAAGCTGGTTTTATAAGTTCATCCTTGTAAGAAACCAAGGGGCTGAAATGAGAGGAGAAAGCTTCATATGTAATTTTAAGCAAATCTCATAAACAAAATTGAAGTTTCTGGGACACACTCTGTGTCCTAAATTTGGCATTGTTATAAATTGTGGAGACCGCTGCAATTGGACCGAGTGAAACTTCTGTCCCACCCCCCCCCTCCCCCCGACTTGGCAGAAGTTCACGTGCGGTTGATTTGATGAGGGTTTATTTAGGAGGTGAAATGTTTTAGGAATAGTGGCTTAATTTACTATTTTGCGTAAATACGCATGAGCTACTCATGACGTCCAGAGTAGTATGAATGCCAAATTCGAGACGTCTATTTTTTTCCAATTACATGCGTCATGCGAAATTTGGGAGTGAAAACCTATCATACTTTAGACTATATTAGTATAACTAGCTAAACACACCACGATAGTGTACTGCTAGTGCTGTTGACAGAATAAAATTGTTTAACTCTCAGGAAAAACAGATCATGTTGCTATTTCAATTTTTGAAAAAAAAATTCGATAATAAACATTCAATTATAGGTTTAACAAAAATAATCGATTACGGATTAAGCTTTATTTATTCAAAATGTTAAAAGCCCATTGCATTTCAAGTGTGGATATAAATTGAATTCTTAAGATAAAAATTCATTGATACATTCATTAACTATTGGAAAAGTCGATTAATTACTTGCTATTTTAAGGCTAGTTCGTAAATACTCTTAGTAGTTGGTATATTTTTTAAATGAAACAGTTGGTTTAGTAAGCATAGGCAAGTAACTAAGCGCTGACACATCTCTAATAGCCACGTGGTATGCATATTCACTGTTTGCTCAGACCATTATGTAGATGTCTAGCCGCTGCAATTGTGCACCCACACCAGTGTGTCAGTGAAAGTTGGGCTTTAACCCAGAAAGTCATGCACGTGTGTGCGTAATGAAAGGATTTCTTGTAAATATAAATGGTTCAAGAAGATAAATTATACCATGTTTTTAACACACGATGCTGCAACCATTTCTAGTGAATTTAGTAATTATTTATTCCGATTCAAAAATTTACCAGTATGTTGTGAGATAAAATTGTTTTCAATTTATTTGTCTACCGAACGAGTTTGAAGGCAAGCGAATAGTCAACTAATCATGCCATATGCCCTGTAATTCAATTAGCACTTTCCAGACAATGCTAGATTCGTTTAGTTTACAAGTAATAAGATGGAGATGGTTGTTATTCCAAGTGTGCAGATACTAATGAAACATATACATAATTATTAAAGCATGCATATATACGCATATTTTGCATGAATATAATACTTAATTTAACTTTGGAAAATAAATGCAATCCGGATGAAATTTCGTTCCTAAAGCTTTAGTTAAAAGGGTTACAGGCATTTTGATTGATCGACAGAGATATACAAAATGTATTGCAGACCCGGACAGTTACGACGGAAGTGAAACAAAATAGTTGGCCATACAATCACAGTCTCATTTTGCGTTACCGGAAGTAAACCTTCATGAAATTATTCCGCATTCAGGCTTGCTCCACTGAATGAAGGGAAAATATTGCATGGATTAGGGCTTTAGAGCCAAAATCGTAATCAAATTACGAAAATACGAAAAAAGTTATCAGGAATCTTTTTTTAACATAAAAAAATCTAAAGCATTACATCTAAATAGTCTATTCATGTTCCTGAAACAAAGGAGAAATCAATGGATGTTTCCTAAATTTAAGATATCTATACAAATAAAAAGTGGAGGCCCTATGGAAATCGCCCAAATTAAAAATGAATGGAAAATATGCTATAGTAGCAGCCTATTCAGTTTTGTAAATATCACTTTCAAAAATATTGGAAATTTTCTTTAAGTGAGCAAATAGTTTACAGAACAAACTTCAACAAAAAATAATTAGTTTGAAAAAATGACAAACGAAATTGGAAGACCTCAAATCAGGCAAAATTCAAAAGAATAGGATGGCCTTTCAAATATTTTTATGCCAAATATTATTTTATTTTACTAACCGAGGATAATTGAATGATTATAGTTTTTTTCGCCTTCTTGCCTCTTGAAAATTGCATTACAGGAGGAGGGTACAAATGATTTCAAATAGTCGCCATTAAATTCAGTCTTTATGATACCCTAGTTTTTTTCTCAAAATCGATGCTTCTGACAATTATTGATTTCATTTTATTGTCCTTGGAGCAGTGGGAAGACCATCAGCCATTGAATTTATTACACTTTCATGAAGTAATTACTTCATCTACGTCACAGGTTGCTTTAACTTAAGTTAAGGATTTTTATAGCTAAATAAAATAAATTCTTTCCATTTTTTCTTCTCTGCACATTATTAAGAATTTGATTTTGAAAAAAATAATCTTAGTGTTATTTTGACTGTTATTTAGTCTAAAGCGAGTGTAATTTTATTGATAATTGTTTTAGCTGGTTGCTAAAAGCAATATTTAAAATCCACCAAGGTAGGCTTTTCCTAGTTTAACTACTGAAGTGGAATGTTCCACTGAAATGTATTGAAATCGAACGAATCATTGGTTATGTAACGTAGCCACATGTTAATATCTATAAACTATCTGTTTTTTTATATTTTTTATTCTAATGAAATGGGAGAAAAGCTTTTTAATAAGAATATTCATCAACTAATGATAATTAAATTTAAAGTTTTCTTCTAATTCACAGTTACTCGTGATGTGTATAACAATGACTAAATAGATTTTTATTAAAACAATTTATTCAGAAAATATAAAATGTTAAGCAGTCTAAAAGGCGCTTAAGAGATGACTATAGAAATTAAGTAACGCAAGGATTTCAAATGGATGTAAGCTCAAGCAGAACCCCTAATCTACTGTACCAAAATTTCAAATTAGTCCTGGATCGGATCTTATGGTCCAGAAAGTTTTGATTTCTACCTAAAACAAATTTGGGACGACAAGTTTAACATGTTTTGATGAAACCGAACAGGACTTCAAGCTTAGGATAGTCGATTTCTGCAGCTTGACTTCAAGGTCTTTTTCATCTGTATCAACACATTGTATCTTATCATCCTTGAGAGCTTGATCAATATTTGAGCCAAAATCGTTATCACAATAACAGAGTTTTATCACCAAACGGCTGCTGTCAATTAATAAGGCTTTTTGAAGTGATTATTTCTATCTTCACTTACATTCTCGTGGTCTGAGTTAACGATTGTTCAGCACAAACTGGTGGGTTAACCCACCATATGCTGCATACATTATCATTCTCGACAATGTAGGAGAGATCGGTTTATAAAGAGTCATTAAAATAATAATGGTCTCAAACATTCGTATATGGGGGTGTGCGATAGACTTACTCCCATTTGATGCACCATGGGCAACGTATACTCATAAGGCAAAAAAAGTCTACCAACTGGCAGTTGACTTCTGACTCCAAACTACCATGACTCCACTGTATGTCATGTTTCACAACTTCCAAAGTACTCGTTTTACCTTTTCTCTACCTTTGTGTCTGTCTCTTTTACATTTGTGAATCACTCTTATGTTCTCCCTCTCGAATTTGCCACACTTTGATGTTCCTCCCCTCTGTGAAGCCCGAAGTCAGCTAAAGACTGATGATAACTATCAAAACGCCTGCCGTTTGAAATAAATAAATTTGTATATTCCTCCATAATATATCCTTTCTCTGGAATTTTTAATAAGCTGATATAAATTCGAAAAAAATAGTCAGTGATTTTCTTAATAAAAGACAAGTTAAATGGTTTAGGGAGTGTGAGAATACCCAAACGAGCTAGAATATATGCGGGCTCCCAAGATCGATAGAAATGCCTGAGGGAGATTATGCGTCAAGATATTCTACATATAGAAATTTAAAGAAGCAACTATGATCAGAATTGGAACCTTTATTTATTTCTAAATGGCAGGCGTTTTGATAGTTAAAATTAGCACTTTAGCTGATTTCGGGCTTCACAGAGAGGAGGAGAAACATTAAAGTGGCAAAAAGTCGAGAAGAGGGATAGAATAATGATTAACAGATGTGAAAGAGTCAGACAGATACAAAGGCAGAGAAAAAGGTAAGACGAGTACTGTGAAAGTGATCAAATATGGAATACAGTGGGGTCATGGTAGTTTAAAGTCAGAAGTCAACTGTCTGTTTATATACTTTTTGCCGTATGAGTATGCGTTACCCAGTGTGCACCACGTGGAGGTAAGTCGATCGCACACCCCAAATTGGAGCATAAATGTTTCCGAAAGTTTTCTTATCTCCCTTTAAAGCCTTGTAGAACCAATTTATGCAACTTAGTCCAATCGTTTCAAAACAGAGCAAGTTATGAACCTGAGCATATTAAAACTGCCATTCTATTGTCTTTGTAAAAAAACATAGTCAATAACCCCCCCCCCCCTCCAATTACTTACAAATTTAAAAAAGCAGGATATGATCAATTTTTTTTGAAACTTTCGATGAAAAGCAGCTGGAGAAAATAAAATGCTATCCACTGTCTAAGAATTCTTGAACGTTTTAAGCATCAAGTACGTTCCAGTCCCCTTTACTACCAGTTTTACTTCCCGTGATATAAAGGACCTTACATACCACTGACATAGCAGAATTGAGGTCTCAAAAATTTCGAAAGTACTCTTATTTAATTAACTGAGCAGAGATGCAAATTTTGTCAGCTTACAGGATATAAAATTACCAAGTTTAAAAAAAGGATCCTCAATTATGTTCTTCAATTTGACTATTTCATTTATTTTTTTAAATTCTTTATTTTCATGATGAACTTTTAAAAATAATTACTCAAACATACGACATAATACTTCGTGTCATTTTTTATTACTTATTATTTATTTATATATAACTTAAAGTGGGGAATATTTAATCACTTCTAGTAAAATTTATAAATTACAGCGCAATTTAGAAATTAAACCTTCTGGGGCAGCAATAACAATTGCCAGCTTTAATTAAACAGTTTGATATACATTTTTTAAATCTAAAATTTTAATCGTTTCAGTGTTTTCCAGTCTCAGATTGGGTTAATTGATACGTAATGAACATTGACAGTTTTCACCACTTTTATCTCCTTGGTTGCGTCAAGGATATGAAGAAAAATAGTCAGTGCTGCGTCTTCGAAGTATCAAATAAAACAAATGAGTAGCAGTTCTTTAATGTACCTCTGATTTGGTGGTTTCAAAAACCGCACATATTTTTTTATATTCAGTCAAAAATCAACAAGTGTAAATATTTAGTTTTGATTATCATTAAGTGTTTAGCTTAATTACAAAATTTGTCATGAGCCAAATATCCCTGTGGTGTACATTTACGGTCCTCTTCTGTCCAAGGTCATTCAAACTATTATGGTATGGCTCCAAGTTAGATCCAGTGTATTCATTAGATTAATAATTATTTAAGTAAAGATACCTTGTAAAATTCGAAAACACATGGTCCTCAATTAATTATGTCTAAGCAAAATTGGAAAGATGTAAAATCCATCTTGAAACCAGATATTTTTGCTAACGTCGAGACCAATGTAAGTTTCAAATTATTGTGGTGGAGTAACGCTTGAATTATAGCTAATGTTCGTATTCATTCAGATTTTCACTATCAATCAAGATTTAAGATTGCATAGTGGTAATAATACTTAGCAAAAGTTACCTGGCTAGCCAGGGTACTGTTGAAGTCACCTCAGATTCACTTTTGCTGGAGCGATGTGAAACCCATTCACAGTACCTCAATTCCCTAAACAAATGCCTTTTAGACAGAAAAGACAAAGATTCAGCAGGGTCACGTACTGCAATATATAAAACCTGTTCTTCATAAAGTAGAAGCAATGTGAATTTAGTTGCCTGTTTTAGGAGTGGGCATTAAAGATAGATATCACGTTATCAACAAGCTAGATGGAGGATAGATGGTGAAGTTGCTTTGAAACAAAGCCGGGAAAAATAATAGTATTCCAAGACGATCATTTAGGCCTTCAGATGAGTTTTCTTTGACAAGATCCTATGCACATGGCGGGAAGGCATTCTAGGTTTAAAGTTAATTTTAATGACCACTGAGTTGTTTTAAATAACAAAATCATAATCAAAATACGCCTTTAATCCAGTTAGTATTTATTCAAATGAATTCATATTTTTCTTACAAATTTTGTCCAATTAGAAGCTTTTGGCATAATACAAATGAAATTCTACTTTGTAAAAAACGTGTTTATCCGATCCCCGCGTAAAAATTGAAAAATTTTCCCACTCTCTAATTGTGCTTGCCAATTAAATTTTCTGTTATTTTTGCAAGATCTTAGATGATCAGCAATTTATTCAATTTTTTTCAAAGCGATCAGTAATGCATGCTATTTACTCTAATCTTGATACTTGTTATTTGAGTTTCTTAAAAAATATTCAATTACATTTGACTGAGAAATGGTTTTGCCAGGGAATTAATGCGTTTAATCAATCATGAAATGAAAAATAATTAGCAACTTTTATTGGCAACATAAACGAAGTTGCTAAACTTTATCACAAAATTACAATTACAAATATTTGAGCTGTGTTTAATTGTAATGCGATAAATTTAAAAAGAATGTTGCGTATTTCATATTAACAGTTAAAGTACGTAATTAGAGCTACAGATTATTAAAGCACTTTCAATAGGTTATAGTTTGGAACGATTCCCAAGTTTAACTAAGCTACCACAAAGTTATAGCGAAAACAGACGCAAGCCGTGGAATACCTTTATTTGGGTAATGCTATGTGTTGGACTGTGGTGCATACGAACGTTGAATGACTGAGAGCTTAGTCATTATATACACTTTTGAGTATGATTGACAGGTGTGGGTGTTCGATTGACTTACCTCCACGCGGTGTATACTGGGTAGCGTATACTCATACGGCAAAAGTCTATAAACCGACAGTTGACTTCTCACTTGAAGCTATCATGTTTGTCATATTTCACAACTTCCGCAGTACTCATCTTACCTTTCCTTGCCTTTGCGTCTGTCTGTCTCTTTTACATGTGTGAATCACTCTTCCCCACCCCTCGACTTTCTGCTGCTTTGCTATTCCCTCCATCCGTGAAGCTCGAAGTCAGTTAAAGAGCTAATGTCATCGGGCTAATGATAACAATCATAAAGACTTCCATTTTAAATAATAATAATTATTATTATTATTATGATAATGATGATGATAGACATATAATGACATTGATTATTGTTTGGTCGAGAGACCTTAGTACTCGTAGCCTCATAGCCTGATTGGCATAATGTTATATTCATGTGATCTCAATTTGAGTGTGCTTGCGTTTCCTTACTTCATCCAACCTGATGTCGAATTCTCCACAGTTTTAAATATTGAGCACAGACATTCGGTGGCATTATCTTTGACAAAATTTGACACAAGGTTTTCTCTGTATTTTCTCAGAAGTAAGTATTTCATCATGAAAAACAGTAGACCTTATTCTATTTTTGCTATTAAGGCTGTCAATTTAAAATAATTTAAAATATTATTTTAAATGTTTTTTTTGAATTCAATATTAACGCTTTCGGCAAAAAATAGCATTTAGAAATTGCTAGGTAATTTTTAATTTACTTTTTGATGATTTGTTAATCATTTCTATTGTTTATTTGAATTTGCTAAATTGATTGAAAATTTCACTGGGAAAAGTCAATTGACTCGGTTGAGGCAATTGAGAAAAGTGAACATAATATGAACATTTATCATCAACAAAGACGTCTTGTCATAAATGAAAGTTGGAAATGCTAAGATATCATCTGCATTGTGTGTCCCATTGTGCGTGTGTCTTTTCCTCCTATAGTTTATATTTTACATTTCTTTTAGGAAAAAATTTTTTGATTAAAAATTTTAAGCAACTTTTCAGCCACTATCTATCTAAACTAATTTTGATATTAGATTATTGAAGTAAAGCATCTACTTAGAGCAATCTTCTTAAAAATTTCATTTTAATTTTTTTAAATTAGCTGATTATTGATAAAACATGATGTCAACGATTATTTTTATTTTGATGGATATAACATGTTTTCACCAAAATTTAAATCAAATTTTGCCTTAACTGTCTGACCTGGCATCTGTTAGTACCAACTTGATTTCGCTTTTATGAGTATAAAATGACAACCTTGGTGAGACAGCTTGAACAATCTTCTTTTTGGTTTAAGATTATGTAAGATATTTACACCATGAATAAACAATTCGAAATTTTGTCTGGTTCAACTTTGTCATATTGGGGTGTACGATGGACTTACCTTCACGTGGTGCACACTGGGGAACGTATACTCATGCGGCAAAAGTCTATAAACTGGCAGTTGACTACTGACTTCAAACTGCCATGACCCCACTGTATGTCATATTCGACCACTTCCACAGTACGCACCTCACCTTTCATCTACCTTTGTGTCTGTCTCTTTTACATCTTTAAAACACTCTTCTGTCCTCCCCCCTCTCGATATTTTTTCACCTTGATGTCCCCCCCCCCTGTGAAGTTCGAAGTCAGCTCCAGGGCTAATGATAACCATCAAAACGCCTGCCATTTGATATAAATAAAACTTTGTCATACTAAAGCCATCAAGTACGGATATCATAAAATTACATTGGAATAAAATTAGATTGAAGTG
>UZAE01000747.1:0-18863 GCA_900617975.1 Rodentolepis nana | reverse complement strand
CGCCTCTAGTGCAGTTACCCGAGCAGTGAACTATTGGCCTAATATTTCATATTAGAATTTCTATTGTCTGGGGGTGTGCGATAGACTTACCTCCACGTGGTGCACTCTGGGCAACGTATACTCATACGGCAAAAAAGTCTATTAACTGGCAGTTGACTTCTCACTTCAAACTACCATCACCCCACTCTGTGAATCGCTCTTCTGTTCCCCACCCCTCTACTTTCTTCTACTTTGATGAACCTTCCCTCTGTGAAGCCCGAAGTCAGCTAAAGAGCTAATGATAGCTATCAAAACGCCTGCCATTTGAAATAAATAAATATATTAGAATTTCTATTGTCTGTCAGTCCTTGTTAAGAGCTGGTCTGCTATCTTACTGCCATTTCAGTCTGGTTTAGTACATGTTGGCGTTCTGCGTAATGGCTGTGTGGTTGAGTTGTCTGTTTTCTTATTCTCAGATAAATGACATCGAAAAAGCCACTCCAATTGGGTGATATGCGGGCACTCTAGTTAACTCACCAATAATGTGCTAATATCAACTGGCATATATCGTTAAACAGAAATTAAAAGGCAATTTACGGTGATATTTAGATTGTCCGAAGATTATTTAATTCTCGTCTTCCTTTATCAAGGAAAATCACTTTTGAACTTTGAGGAAATAACTAGGCTCTTGCAAAATCCCTTACTTTGGAAAGCCTATCAAAATTAGCAAAGTTGCCTCAACATGATTGGAGAGGCCAACGAATGCGTCATTACAGCTTTTGGTCACCGGCACAAAGCCTCTGATGCAAGTAGTGCTGCGGTACGTTTCAGATATTATTGATCGTTGGTTGGCCATGCGGTGTCTACGCTCAGGACTGCATTTGTTCCTAGGCGTTTTATTATAAATGAGACTTGGTGGCGATGCGAACCTTTCAAGGGACGAAGTCGCGTTCTAGTTTCTTGAAAGCAAGTGTTTGAACGTAAAATGAACTCACATATTTTAACCGATAGATTTACCTCCACATCGTGCACTCATGTCAACGTATGTTCGTACGGCTTAAAAGTCTAAAAACCGGCAGTTGACTTCAAACTACCACTTCCAAAGTACTCCTCTTACTTTCTTCTTTACATTTGTGTCTCTCGCTTTTACATCTGGGTATCACTCTTTCGTTTCAGCAAAATTCGACTTTTTGTAACTAAAATTTCTCCCCTCTGTGATGCCCGAGGTCAACTATCAAAAAACCCGCCAGTTGATATAAATATTTAAGCCAAATATTATCACTGACAGTTACAAGTTTCCATTAGTTTTGTCTGAAAATTACTACGAAATCGGTTATAGCTTATGCATCAAATATTTGAATAAAATTTGACCAGAGGGGCAAGTATTTTCAATCTCCAATCGAATTTTTCCGTGCTGCGCCGTCGGTGTGCACACAAAATACTTGTATTAAAATAACGGTGTCCCTACTCAACGTTATTTGAGCAGGGGAAAGCATTAAAAACCCCACAGCGTTCTCTATGCTTTGCTGAGGTCGGCAACTATATCTGAACTCCTGCGTTTTAGTAGCAATATATCTTTGCCCCAATTCGTACTAATGACCCCATTAATCCTCTGCTAAGTCAGCCTAAGTAGTTGTCTACATTTACGTTTCAATACTTTCTCTTTTTATTGCAAATGTTCCCCCCCCCCCCAATCCATCCATTTCTAGTTTCAGTTATTTGGAAGAACAAAATAGACGACACGTTGGATTTTGTCAGCCTTAGAGACGACATGCTTTTACATCTTTTTCTTGTCGTATTTTTCTTGTTGAAACTGAAGTAAATCGGCATTTTTTAATACGCTTATAACTACTCCAATCTTGCTGACTATGTGCCATATTCATTTTTGTCGGAAGTAAGCTCAGATTCCAATTTGAACTCTAGCGAATACAACACAAATAAGCCTTCACTAGACTTTAATATTCCTCTTGGCAGCTCCTAATACGACATGTCTCTGGCGAGAATCCACCAATACACAATTTTTCCCGAAATTCGCTAAGTTACACCTATTTCTAAGTTTTAACGGATCAACACACCTCTTATCTCCAGACTCTTCTCACTAGCCAGGCCTCCTCCTTTCTTTCTATTCGCTTCTGTATTCTGCTAGCTCCGTCTACCTTCTTCATTTCTGCCCTACCCTCCTCCCTCTTTTCTACTCCCCATGATAGTACTATTTCGTCTAGTAGAAAAATCATCTGCCAAACTGAGTGTCTTTATTTTTGTGCCTTATCATGTGTGGTTCATCATACAAAATTATGACACTTTAAAGTAGATGTTAAGTTTGACTATGTTTGAGGACCAAACGACGGTTGCATCAACAATAAATGTTAGCGGTGATTCCGAAAAAAAACAACTAAGGACTTGTCAGTTAAAGATTTACAAGTGTGGTAGTAAAAAAAGATCCATGTTTTCCCCTATAAAATTTGTTATAGTTCACCTCGTCTCCTTTGGTTCTCCCTTTCGACTAAAGAAGCATGAATAAGGGGAACAGTGGTTTTTGAAAAAAATGGCAAAATATACATATATAATAAATCCTTTGGACTACTTACAGTGCTGTCTTAGACCTTCCCTAGCCTTTTCTTTCTGCTCTAGATGTGGGAAAAACGATTAAATTTTAGCACAGCTTGCAAGATTTGTTTAAACAAATCCAACATAAAATGTGCAGCCCATCGTACTAGGCCAACACTTACCTCTGTGTTCTTTAATTTTCTCCAAGTCGTCATTAAGGTAGGGTATGTAAGTGGTCCTCAATCCGAAGAAATCCAAGTAATAGCCCGCAAGGTCAGCCTCGGCGTCTGGAACTTGGGATATTAGGATGAGAGCTGCTATCACGACAAACTTTAGCATATTGCTTTGTGAAATGTGCTTTAAAGTAGAGCAAGTGCATTTGTTGCTGACATTTAGAGTAGTACACTTGGAAAAGCTCGGTAGCCAATTATTTCTTGTCTCAGCGCACACTTGCACAGCACCTTCTACTCATGTTGCATTGGGTGCGTGAATATTTGCATATAAAAATTTTGTCTACCACTGTAGTCAGTTAAATTAGCACAGAACGCTCAATAAGCAGTGTATAGTCAATGTGAATAATAATTTCATCCAATGATAATCTTTCAAACGAAAATGAGGTGAAATATCATTGAACTCAACGGTATTTCGTTAGCAAGATTGAATTCTAAGGGCACGTGTTCTAAGAAGGCTTATTGCCATAAGGTGGGGGAGCAAATTTGTAGGATGATTGTTCTCCTTGGTCCATTTTCTTAAATACCACTACGCCAATAAGCGCTTTATTTAACCTTTGCAATACCTGTCGAAGTCTAACTAGCTGCAAACAAATACACGAGCTGAGTCCTGGAGCATACATTTTTGCTCTCGCTATGAAAGAAACTATGTTTAGAGCGACGAGAACACAGATCGGGTGGAGGGAAGTATATCTACTTTATCTATGGCAAATTGGAAAGCCTGGCCATCAATCAAGTGCAATTACTTTGCTAAACTAGCAATAGCTTGTTAGCTGATAAGCCTTCTGCACGCAAGACGCAGTTGGGAAGTTGTAACTTTTAGGGATTCCCCAGGATATACTTCTATGAAATAAAAAAATATTCATTGAAATTTTTGCTCATTAGATTATTTTCTGGCAAAGAAAGTCTAATACTCTAGGATTGTTTGTCTATTACTTAGCGTTACTTCTGTAGCGATTATCTACACGAACAAGCCTTCACTCCTCCTCAGTGATCTCTATGGCAAGTTACGTTAAACCATGTAGAGGAAATAAACGTGTGGTGTGAAGCCCATTTAGTCGGGATCTGTCTGTCATAGAGTTTAGTAAATAATGCAGGAACTATTGATTGTTGGTTGGCTGAGAGGACCCTGTGCTCACGATCGGATTTGCTCCTTACATGACAGGTAGCACGACCACACATTCGAGTCCAGTTTCCTACACAGGACTTCAAAGCGAACTGTAGCCACTCCTGCGATATTGGCCTAAAAATTTTACTCACTTCCTTACTATGGCTCATTATTCTGACGGCTGCTATTATCATAGGTTAGCTACTCGAAGTATAGATGGGTTTGATGTATATTCATGTGAAATACCTAATTGAGGAGTTATTTTCCTATTAAAATGCATTGAGGTGTTAATTATTGACTGTTTTCAGGGTCTGAATTAATTTTCTTATGTACCGTGATACACGTCCTATCGTCATTAGCCAACAAAATCTTACCGCTACGCATGCATTCAAGTAAATAGTGCGCTCTCTGCTAGGTATCATTAAAGTGCCACCATTATTGATTCCTTTTTCACCTTACTCCCTGTTACTTGATCTTACTGGCACTTTCAGGCTCATGGGTACTGATATTGGAAGGAAGAAGGGTTCTAAGAAAGTCTTATTAGGGAAGATCGTATTGAAAAGACAGGAATGATCAATCACTAATCGCAAAAAGGATATAAAGGTTTGAAGGAGCAACCATCATGTCATCGGAGCTACTTTTGCCTCCGGCAGAATAAATTTATGGTTGAGTATGACTCAGTTCCAAGCTTCTCGTTGAACCCCGCTACACCCATGGTGGCCTGTGTGGTGGCAGGTATTTCCCTATTGGTTAAAAAGATTGGCATCTTCGCCTACTTCTAATTCTTCAGTAGTGATGTAGATCTTCGTGTTCCGGTTTTATTACTTAATATTAATTGGAACTAGGGTGCTCGATAGACTTACCATCATGCGGAGCATCCTGAGCAACGTTTAATCATACGGCAAAAAGTCTATTAATCAGCAGTTGACTTCTTACTTCAAGCTACCATGACCCCACTGTATGCCATATTTGACCACTTCCACAGTACTCTTACCTTTTCTCTGCATTTGTGCCTGTATGCCTCTTTTACATCTGTGAATCATTATTCTGTTCCCCCTCTCGACTTTTTGTCCTTTTGATGTTCCTCTTCCTCTCTGTGAAGCCTGAAGTCAGCTAAAGGGCTAATGATAACTATCAAAACGCCTGCCATTTGAGATAAATAAGTAAATATTAATTGTAACTCGAGTGCTATCTTCTATCTAGACAATTTGTCCTACTATCTTGAACAAGAAAGAAAGTGCGAATCCTTTTAAAGTCCATAATTTTGTACTTTCATCTGTAATGATAAATTCATGTACTCATTTCATTATTTCGTCAAGACCTATTAACCTTCATAAAGGGTACATTATATCTTTCATCTTTCATAAGCAAATGAGACGTACAATTTGAGTAATTGCATCTTATTGATGAAAGGAGGATTGGCACAAGGATTAGAGAGTAGGGCTTTTAGTGGCTTTCTGAAATTTTCCAATCAAACACATTAACAAATGAATCTTCCTCTATAAGTTATTATCTAGAACTCCTGTTCTTTCTATTGTTGAATTGAGGTTATTTGTTCTCTTCTGGTTATTAGGATTTTCTTAACTTCTAGCACATTTTTCTGTTGTTCATTGACTACCGTTATTTATGTATTATCTGGACGCTTTCCAGGTCCCAGTGCTTTATTTTGATGTCTTTTGCCTTTTTAGTTATACTCACGAGTTCAGGTCACTTTAGTCTGATTATTTTCATGACAATTTACCTAATTCCAGTTATCCTGGTTTGCCTAGTCTTGAGGTCAGTGCCATTCATTAATGAAAATAGAATTAACGACATCTGCCTTTTTATTTAAGTTCAGGCAGACTTATCAGCAGAATTTGCATTTTTTGAAAAGAATTTAATGTACAGAAATAGAATAAGGAATAATTGGGGGTTTTGAGGGAGATCATTGTTCCTTTTTGGTAAATAAGAAAACCATGCTGCTGTTAATGATAAACATGTAGAAAATTCATGTGATGGCCATTGGCTAGAAAACAGAACGTAAGAAAATTTACCAAAGCGGTAATTAATTTAATGCTAATTTATCATTGACATCTTACCTGGACTTTTTGGGATCTTTCCAAATCCGTTACTGAACTGTCCTACATTGATTAATTATAGTAATGAATTATATTTTAAAAGAAGATGGCATTGATGAGATCATAAGCAGACTTACGTTGTCGTTCTTCTATTACAAATGGTCCTTTTAGAGGGAAGGCAGGAGTTTGAGTAATTTGGGCTGTAATAGCCAGAAGGAAGACGAAAAAGAGTATATGGCTCATGTCTGCTCTCAGAAGAAAATTCTATATGATATCTCAAAGAAACTCCCATGTTCTTATATCTGCGCTTATAAGTGGAAGGTGTGGTCAGCAGGATCATATGATTCAATTTCTCTCTCTCTCTCTCTTGACGTAAACCTCTCACGCCTAACTTTGAGTAGCGCAAAGAAAAATCAAAAGAATCGAATAATTATTCCCTCTTATTAGGGTAATAAGTGATCAGTTTTGGGTGAAAAAAAATCAATTTAAGTTTGACCTTATTATTATGTTAGAATGCTATTTGGTCATGGGTAACTATTGACTTTTGAAATAGTCAACTCTAATTTAATTAACTCTATGCAGTATGGTTAATAGTTTATCACTAGGTACAATTAAATTGCATTTAAAATGTAAGTACTCGGGGTCAAACTCAAACCGAGAGCATATTTATTCCAAATAGCACTTTTAGAATACAAATCAAATAGCAGTTATGCTATAAATCGCCATTTGAGCACTTTATTTTGGGTTTACGGTAAAACGAACTGTTAAAAATGATAATTAAATCTAGAAAAAGATTTATGGCATTTGATTCTTTGCAAGCAAATCCAGCTAATATCGTAAAGGAAAATATCTCTTAAATTTAAACCTTGAAGTTCTAAAATTCGTTCAACTATTTTCTCAAAAAATGGCTGATATTAACATCTGTATAATCCAAAATTGTGGAACATAGGCATTACTCTCTTTTAAATTCGCTGAAAGGTTCCCCCATTGAACTGAATTGTAGATAATGAGAAAAGAAAATGCGCAGGAAGGCGAACCTCCGATCTAAAAAATCAACATCTGCAACATTTTAGGCTCCAAACAAATTCCCTCGAAAGAAAAAAGACCACTAGAGCAACTAAAGCAATCTAGGCTGAAGGCCCCAAATATGTCAGAGTAAATTGTATTTTGGAAGTTATGGGCTCACTATCCAAATCATTCGCATTATATCCGGATTTCAAATCCGGACATCACATTAATGAGAATCTTTTTGGTATGGAAACTCGCTTTAGGTCATCCTATTCATGCGGTTCAATCTGGAGACCAATCTGTTTGATAATGGAATAAATACCAACCCCTTCGATGCTATTAAAACAGTGTAGTCGCAATAAGACAAACACATTTTTTACCAATTAAAGATTATATATTTATGAAATAAAAATTGCATTGGTCTTTAGTGCAAAACTAGTGTATTCTGTGATACTTCGGAGCGCCATCTAAATCAAATTAAAATAGATTTATGCCCACCCCGATTTGAAATGAGAGCAAAAATCGATTACTTACAAATTAGTTCTAGATGATTATCATCTTCATCGGTTCCTAAGAGTTGGCGATTAGATGAATAATGAAGTCATTGTGAATCACTTTATTTTCTTTTGAAATAAAAACTTACCAATACTTCTTTCTGAACCAAGCTCATACTCATCACTCATTTCTAAAAAGGACGGCATTGAATAACTCCGGTCTGTTATCGCAAGAACATAAGCAAAAAGAAAGATCATATTCATGATTTTTCAATTTTATGAAAATTCACAATTGTTGGCTCCGACTTCTATACTTTTTCAAGAGGTTGAGCTTGGTCCCCCCATTTTAAGGCTTGACGTAACTTCAAAGAAACTACAAATTTCGCAATGAATCAATCACGCCCTTTGAGAGACAAATCTGGCGATAAGGACATTGCTATACTCCAAAAATGCATTTGTATATCGGTGTAGATTCCTTTATTTTTCTGTCGTTACTGTATCACTTAAATACAAATGGCTTAACTAATTAATACTGAAGCTGACCTAGTTGTAGAAACGAATTCTGATTAAAAATTCCAAACCCTTTATTTTATCGGTGGCACCATACTTAGAGGTTCTCATTCTATAATTTTTACGGTTTTATGCTATTGTGCCAATGGCCGAGTTTGAACCCAAGGCATCTAATAAGTGAATAATTGTACAGAATCCGACTAAGCAGTAGATGTTAGTAATCACTTGAAATATAATCTCCCGATAAAATTAACAAGTTCGTTTAATTGAAGTTTATTTTATTAATATAAAAGCCATCGTAAAATAATCAGTCACTGAAGCTTAATGTATATCGTGGTAATCTCTCTCGCCATCTAAATCAATTGAAAAAAATCGATTATTTCTAGTTCTGATTATAGAAGTAAATTATAAAAACGGATACTCACAAACTTCTGCCACTGTTTTTCCATACGTATTTCCATTATAGCCTAAAATTTCAAAAAAAATTATTTAATCATTCCAATATGAAAATCGATAAAATATCATGAATTTTGAAAGTTACTGAGGCTCTCTTCCAGTTCATCGCGTTCTTTCTCACTGAGACTGTCGATGTCTAAACTCGAGTTGGGATAAATTTGGGCTGTTATTGTGAGGGTGAAAAGAATGAGAAACAGCGAGTTCATGATTTGTCAATACTTCTAAAACTTATTATTTCTTGGCGTCGACTTTTATACCTCCTTCGAGAGGTTAGGTGCAAAATCTTCTTGGCGTGTCTTCAAGTGTTATGTGGTAGCACCACATCCCCCCTTTGATACCACCCGGTGAAAATTTGACAGGGGGCAAGTTTAAATTGATTTTTGTGTTGGCAACGCCGCGTTGATTTAAGAGTGCATGTTCATTAGAACAGCTCTCCTTTAACTCTATTAAAAATGCTATTCCGTTCCCCCCCAGGAAGATCATTATATCAAAACCTAAAATAACATTAATAATAAGTTTACATAGATGTAGGTAATTGGGAAGAATGGAATGACAAAAGTATCTCATTTATCAACCAAACTAAGGTTAAGAATTATGGAGGTCATTTTGAAGCCTCTGCTTACTTACGACCTCCCCACAATGGAATTAACGTACAAGATATTATTATCGAGAAGACTAATCAAATTTAGTAAAGCCGCAAAATTTGCCTAGTGGAATCCACTGGGAAATTCTAAGGCCAAGCTTCATTTATGAAGAAATCGACTTCTGGGAGCTTTAAAAATTCTGTACATTTTTCATTAAATTAAAACCAGAAAGATACCAAGTATTAAATCTTGGCTTAGGTACATTAGAAGAGCTACAAATAAAATCTTCGGTCTAGTTGATCCCACAGAGCGAAAAATAAGAATAATCCTCCCCATCAATGGCTAAACAAGAAAACCATAAATTACCAGGTATCTACTTCTTATTTTAGAGCTCTTATTTATCCCCCCCCCCCTATTTTTCCTCCTCTGGACAGCTTAAGCTAACGTATCAGACCATCATGCACAGAATTGAAATCAAGTGAAATGCTAGTTCTTCCTATGTGGTTTCCAATTCTTGCGTAATTCTCGGAAGCATAATGAACCTTACTGATTTTTTTACTTTAGCAATAGAGATATTTTATTTGCTGCAGGTTCTGGTGATAATAGGATAAGTTAACCTGAATCTCTGCTTTTCAATGGGCGTTTACATGTGGATCAAATGGAATCTTCGCCAAATGAAAGTCGCATTTAATTTAATATATTTATTGGCAGATCTATTGCAACCATCTTAACCCTTGTTTGCCATTGCGAATCGCTGAATACACGTTAAGTGAAATAGACAATATCCAAGGCTGTCAACGCAAGCCTTAACCACCACCAAGGCACCATGAATATCAATTTAAGAATTCAAAAGCTTGAAGAGTTGGTAAAATTAAGCAACCATATTATTCAGGAATATCATTCTCTCATAAAGCTTTGGAGTTTCGTCAGTCCAAATCGGGAACACCAACAGACAGATAGGTTGGGCTCAAGGCTTAGATGACTGCACAAGCCAGCGTGATGTCATGAGGCAAAATGGCAACTTCCTTCCGTCTTAACCCACTTCCAGACCCCCCAAACAAGGTTTAACATGCCTGTGATACTCTCATCTACCAGTTCAGGAAGACACAAGTCAATCAAAGTAGCATGACCAAGAATTCAATTAAGTCAAATGGCCAACTGTAGCGAATATTGAGAAAGTGTATTGAACCAAAAATTCATGGACATATTTATATATATCAAATGGCCGGTTTTATGTTACTTATTATTAGCCCTTGATTGATTTCGGGCTTCACAGAGGGGAGAAACATCAAAGTCGGTAAAAGTCGACGGGGAGGGGGGGGGGAGAGCAGAAGAGTGATTCACAGATGCAAAAGGACAGATACAAAGGTAGAGAAAGGGTAAGGTGATTACTGTAGAAGTGGTCGAAGATGACATAGTGTAGGGTCATGTTAATTTGGAGTCAGAAGTCAACTGGCAGTGTATAGACATTTTGTCGTATGAGTATACATTGCCCAGGGTGCACCACGTGGAGGGACATCTATCCCCCCCTCCATTCATGAACATATAGATGTGAATAATATTTCACTTTACAAATTGGATTATGCCCCTAATGAAAAATTGCCTGCATACAGCCATGGAAATTCAACTCAATAATGACTCTTAAAATCCTGGTTCCCCTTTTGTGATCATATTCGTGCGGTCTAGCTCTTCGTTGCATTACTTGCTGATCTATTTCACGTAAATAGGTGTGTTGGAACTTGACTGGATAATAATATTCTTTTCTTTATATCCAACCATTTTGTTTGATTTCCGGTTCAGGTATGAATTAATTGGCATTTAAATGAAGAGAAATTATTTTTATATTCATAACCAATGCTGCCATCTCTCAAACTCAGCAACGTTTTCTGCATCACAGGATTTGGTTTTGCACATAAATTTGTATTTTAAATCTCCCCGAAAATTTATGCCATCTTCGTATTATTCCAAGGAATTTGGCTTTCACCGTAGAACAGGAAGTCGAGATAAATGATACACATCAATTGACTCATTGCGAATACTCCGCAAGATGGTTTTAAGATGCCCTTAATCAGATAAGAGCCACAACCTGCACATCATGAAATATTTCTGCTTGATTTTATTACCTATAAACCCTCCTAACGCTGGCTGGAATAATCCTCAAGTTCCAAGTTTTATTTTTTACAACTTTATAAAAAAATCACATAAAAATGAGAGAGGAGAAGTACAATGGTGGGGACAGAACAAAGACAAGGACAAGAATAAATGCATTTTCATTAGCAATATGATTTGGTTGATTTTCTTTACAAAGGTAGAAAGTTATGAAAGACTACGGAGTGATTATGGGAGAGTAAAATGCTAAGAAGGGGTCCTACTCAAATACATTGAGTAAGAATACACCTTTAGGAATTATTTTGTTCCTTTATGAAATCAGGAAATGTTTGAGTGATGACGCTGTCTAATCCCACAATATTTTTACCAGGAACTTGAAATGAGCTTCCAACAGTAGTTCGTAATTTCTCTGCCAAATTAAGAATCTGCCGATGGGTGAAGACCATTCTAAAGTATTCAGCGTCCGTTACGCTCGATTGTCTCAAAGCCACGCGGAAGTAATTTTGCGCTTCTTTCAGAGGTTGTTTCATTTTCAGCTTTAGTTCATCAGGGATCCCGGGTTTTTCTAAAGATAGAGATAGAGATGTGTTAGACATGCGCATCTAACCCTAGACGATGAGTCATTAGTGAGGTCAAGGAACTAGCTAAGTCATTCAACACACAGGCATTTGCTAAAAGGGGGAAGGCAGGAAGGGTGGGGAGAAGCTGGGATTTAAACTTGCCATTTTCATAGAGCAGAACCATACACAAGCATTGAATAGCATATGGAGAGAATTTGAGATCTTGAAAGTATTCCCCTAACTCGAATAGTTGCCTTAGAGTATATCTTTGAGAAATAGTCAACTGATTAAGTTCGATCGATTCTTCTACACTCTCTTCATTCTCTGAGAGTTGATAATCCGCGGAACAAAGAAAGAGAACAAATCGACACTCATTGCTTGTCATTGATTGTTTCAAGGCTTCAAACTCGTCTAATGAAAACGAATGTTCGTTAGAACCAAGAACCACATCAGCCAAGGGGACATCAGTCTCTTGCGTTGGTAGATCAGCAGGAACTTTTGATGTAGGGAGAAGTTGGGCCAATTTAAATGCAAAACGTACCAATAACACAGGCAAAAATCCTAAAATGAAGGCGAAATTTATTAGATGATGCCCTTTTCATTACACCAACAAAAAAGTGGATTTTTTGCAACGTCTCACCAGATTTTAGAATTTGCATTTGTTCTTGAGGAGTAAATGTGGAAAAAAGAGGAATTTTTGTGGCCCAGACAGTAAAATTAACACCCGATTCAAGGTAACAACTTGCAAGAATCTCTTCATCTTTCAAAACCTAGAATAAAACAAGTAGGAAAGTCGTAAAAAATGAAAAGATTATTACTTTTATGGTGTAGAGGTTAAACTCACAGAAATAAGTGAGGAAGATTCAGGAAGAGCAAGTTCAGCTGGAGGGAAATCAATCTCGGGTGTAAAGGTATTTGCCTGTTCGGGAAAAGGAAAGATTCCTTGCAAAATTGCAAGTGGATCGGGTGGAGTATTTCCACACAACTTGGCAGTTTTCACGACCTCCTTGTTTACATTTTTAGCTAAACACTTTGACACTACACATCTCCAACAAGATGCTGGCTTATGAAGAGATTCTTGTAGCGCAGAGCATTTACAGTCTTCCAATAGATCAAGATTAATCGCACTTTTGTAGTCAACTAAGCAGTATTGACATAAATCGAGACCTGGAAAACAAATACATTTCAGCTGGAAAAATCCACCAAATATTAATTATACAATAAAGCAGCAAATAACTCACTTATTAACTTCTCGTTGATAGGTCTCTCTTCGCAAATAATACAGATTTTTTTACAAGATGTCCCATCAGTTGCAATAAGTGTACAACTACGAGGGTCGCTAGCAGTGGTCTTTGATTTGCGTCCTCTTTTATTACGGTTTGGATTTGATGTAGGTGGAACCAGAAGTCCGGCTTGTGGAATGGGTTGATAATGACACGAAATTTCTGGATATTCCGACTGGTAATCTTGTGGCTGAGGATTCATTACTAGAGATTGGGAAGGAAGTTGAGGAAACCATTGACCGAGATAAGACAAAGGTGACGATTGAAGAGCATATTGTGTTTGTGAATTAGAGTAATAAAGCATTTCAGCATTATCATTATCTACTCCACTATCTTTTCCTCTAAATTCACGTGGATAACTGTATTCAAGATCCGGCTGGGGGGTTATGAGGTCTTGATATCCACTGTAAGTCGGCTCAGGAACCTCGTTTTGATAACTTTGTTCCATACTACTGCAATTACGAGGATCTCTAGTTGGTTGAGCAATATAAGCCCATTCTTGCTCAGAAACTGTGCAACAGGAACATAAAATATTTATAAACCAAGATGTAAGATAAACGTATTTGAAAATGAGGAAAAAACATACTTGGACAAAGTTTTTTCGAGGGTGCTTGGGAACTCTCAATATGCTGATTTTCCAACTGCCCATTTCCATTAATATTAACTTCAGCTTGGACTGGGTTATTGCATATATGACCAGAAGGAATATACTTAGTGTAAGCTTGGGCTACAAATTCAAGACAAAAAGAGTAATTTTCAATAACAAATACATAATTAGCCACATTAAAGTACTTACTATTAAGCATACCGGGATTAATCCTGCTAATTGGGGTCGGACTAACATATTCCTGCTTAGAATTGGTTGGTCTTAAAGATAAATTATAGCTCGTAAATACATCGTGATCATGAAGCGCATGGGGCCAGTCACTTTTCTCGAAGTTGGATGTACTGGAGTCCATTTATATGTCCCCTAGAAATTTGAATATATAAAAGAGTATTTATCGCAACAAAAATAATAAAATCATTTAATAGAACACTAGAAATACGAAAAATTACATGAAATATAATCCACGCACAGATGAAACAAATCACGATAAATGAAAATGATGATTCAAGAGTATCAAGAAGATATATATGACCCATTGATCAGTTATAACAAACTTATCAAACTAATTAGAATGGTACTTTTCAACAAAAGTTAAGCCAATTTTATGTCATTCATTTTGAAATTTTTGTTTAAATTTAAAGTTAAAAACACAAACACCACACTGTAAAGAAATGACTTTGGCATGATTGATCTATAATTGATCAACCATATTGATGCTCAACCAATATACATTTCGTAATCTTAAAATGTTATATTCCAGTTATTTAAAATATTTAGCGCTTTCATTTTAAAGTAGAATTTCATTTAATTATTAATTTAGCTGGTTACACCTTGCGTAAAGGTTAAGTGCTTGGAAAGTGTGGGAAACTCCATCAATAACCAAATAGAAATCCTGCTTTAAACACTACTTAGAAATATTTTGCTATTAATGTTCACACGAATCATGCTGGAATTATCTGATAACTAATCGCTTTGCCAAACACACACTTCGCTATCTATATACGTACTGAATAGACGTATCCCGTGCTAATTCACAGGGACTTTCGAGTGGGAAGAAATTGTTATAGAGATTTCTGAGAATAGTCAAGGTTATTGAGGTAGCTAAACCGCTACAATTTGGTGACCTTGACGTGATCAAGCCTGACTACAACCTCTCAGCAGTGGAATAATCTCTCTGGTATCGCGACTTCCTTTCAATCGCTCAACTCGCCCGGTTCAACAAAAGCACCTTCCTTCATTTATTCGGCGAATACTTTTTGTTTTGTTCAATCTACTCCAGTCTTCTACTTCCGTCCTCCTACCAAATCACAATGTCCAAAGAGTTTAATCTAAACTCCGATACACTCGGTCTCTCTGTGTGCAATCCGGTTTTTGACCCCCAATGCCCTGATATTTGGTTTACGCAGTTCGAAAACATTCTTGAGGCAAAAGGTATTAACAAGCGAACAACATGGTTCCAATATGTTACAGGAGCGCTCCCGACTACGATAGTCAAACAGTTCAGACATATTATCTCCAAGCCGCTAGATGGCGACTCATACGATCAACTCAAGCAAGCCGTCATCAATCGTTTTTCTGCTCCGCGAGAGGACCAATTGCAGCAAATCATGTCTCAAGTCGAACTCGGAGATCGTTCTCCTTCTGAACTTCTACTTCATATCCGCTCTCTGGGTGGTAGTTATGATTTGGGTGACAATTGCATAAAGGATCTCTGGCGGAACAACCTACCTGCTCACATCTCCGCGGCGGTTACCACACACCCAAACCAAGATAACTTGGATAAACTGGCGGAAGTGGCCGATATAGTCCATCGTTGTTATCAAAAGCCCGAAATTAATGCGGTCAAAACTTCAAATTCTACTAGTACCGACAATAAGCAACTTGACGCAATTAACGAACAGCTAAAAAATCTGTCGCTAATCGTGGCAGACCTCGTCTCCCAGCGCAACCACCCTGAAGAGCCCGACCGACAACGTTCTGAGCCCCGAAGACGATACCGAAGTCCCTACAAGCGTTATAATTCCATCTGTTTTTATCACAGGACATTCGGAGACGAGGCCCAGAAGTGCGTAACCGGTTGTAAATATCAAAAGAGGGGCTCGTCAAAAAACTCCAACGCCAGACAGTAAAGGCGACTACTGACCCTGCCCATTTCCAAAGTCGCCTCCTTCATGTCACTGACAGAAATTTAAAGATCAGATTTCTGGTCGACACGGGTTCTGAAGTCAGCGTTATTCCTCATATACTAGAAAAACGTTGTCTAAAACCAACCGGAAACCCACTTTTTGCAGCCAACAACTCCAAGATTACCGTCTACGGCCGGAAGTTCCTTAATATAGACTTAGGCCTCCGTCAGAAGTTCCCCTTCGCCTCTATTATCGCAGATGTTAAAAATCCCATCATTGGAGCTGATTTCCTTACCAAGTTCCAGTTATTAGTAAACCTCCGAGACAGAACTCTACAGGATAACGCCACGTCATCGCAAGTGGGGTGTTCTACAGAACCCAAAAATACTTTCGGTCTTAATGTTGTCCTTCCAACTACGGACCCTTTCGCTAAGTTGTTATCCGAATTCCCATCGCTCTTCCGTGCACAAGCAGAAATGCTGGAGCCAAAACATGGGGTACATCACCATATCAGTACAACAGGACAACCAGTCTTCGCAAGGCCTCGCCGTCTGCACCCTGACAAACTACGCGCAGCCAAACAGGAATTCCAACACATGGTAACGTTAGGCATCGTTCGACCCTCAAACAGTCCTTGGGCTTCCCCATTGCACATGGTCGTGAAGAAAAACGGTGACTAGAGACCATGCGGAGACTACCGGGCTCTAAATCGAACCACTGTCCCTGACCGATATCCCATACCCCATATCCATGATCTTTCGTTGCAGTTACACGGAAAAACCATTTTCTCTAAGCTTGACCTTGTTAGGGCTTACCATCAAATCCCGATGGCGGCCGAAGACATTGCAAAGACTGCGGTAATAACACCATTCGGTCTGTTTGAGTACCTGCGCATGCCTTTCGGCCTCCGCAACGCGGCGCAATCATTCCAACGTTTCATGGATCAAGTTTTTCGAGGGTTAGATTTCGTCTTTACCTATATCGACGATGTATTCATCGCCAGCTTCAACCCGGACGAGCACAAACAACACCTGCGACAGGTGTTTGAACGTCTTCAACAATACGAAATCACGGTTAACCCCGAAAAGTGTAAATTCGGCCTGGCCACGATCGATTTTCTTGGTCACCACATCGACGGTCGTGGGATCACACCTCTCTCCGAGAAGACTCAATCCATCATGGATTACCCCCTCCCACAATCCGTGAAGAGCCTTCGCCGTTTCCTCGGCGTTGTAAACTATTATGGAAGATTCATTCCGCGGCGCGCACAACAGATTTGCTCAAGGGTAAACCGAAGCATTTCTAAACGACACCGGAAGCAGAATCAGCGTTCCTTCTGGTCAAACAAGAGCTGGCAAAGGCTACCACTCTAAACCATCTCAATACTTCTAGCGTGACACGCCTTGTCCTTAAGACGGACGCATCCAATGTGGCAGTCGGAGCAGTTTTGCAGCAGTTTGTCCGAGGTGAAATGCAACCCCTGTCCTTCTTCTCGAAGAAGCTCACCACAACGGAAACACGCTATAGCACATTCGGCAGGGAACTTCTAGCTATTTACTTAGCAGTCAAGCACTTCCGTCATATATTGGAGGGACGACTTTTCACCATTTTCACTGACCATAAGCCATTGATCTATGCTATGGGAGCTACTTCAGACCGTCACTCTCCAAGAGAGACTCGACATTTAGACTTCATATTGCAATTCACTAATGACATTCGCCATATCGACGGCGCTAGCAATGTGGTCGCCGATGCGATGTCTCGTATGGAGTTAAACCAAATCGTCGTTCCCTCTCTGGATCTACAAGCCCTGGCGTCCGAACAAAAGACAGATCGCGATTTCAAGGAAATCACATCCAACCCCTCGTTACGTTTCGAACGCTTACCCCTACCCGACTCAGACACTGAGATACACTGTGACGTATCAACCGGCAAGCCGAGACCATTCGTCCCGCAAGCCTACCGCCGGAAGATTTTCGACCATTTCCACGGTCTGTCACATCCTGGCATTCGATCCACAACGAAGTTGATCTCTGACCGTTTTGTTTGGAAGAACATTCGACAGGACGTGCGGCAGTGGGCTAAAAATTGCCTCAAGTGCCAAGTGAGCAAGGTCCAATGGCATACCCGCAGCTCGATCTCCAATTTTCCCCTCCCCGAAGCCCGTTTCCGACACATTCATGTTGATATCGTTGGCCCGCTTCCCCCATCAAACTCTTTCACCCATATCTTAACTTGTATTGACCGATTTACGCGCTGGCCAATTGCTGTTCCATTACGGGAAACCTCTTCGACCTCGGTGGCGAAGGCCCTGATAGAATCATGGATATCCGTATTCGGAGTTCCAGCCGTAATAACGACCGATAGAGGATCACAGTTCACCTCTGCGCTGTTCCGCGACTTAAATCAGCTGTTGAGATCGACACAAATCCACACTACTGCCCATCATCCAGAAGGCAACGGCCTTGTCGAGCGTTTTCACCGACAGCTTAAGTCTGCCCTTATCGCGACTTCTTCTGGTTTAAACTGGGCGGAACGTCTCCCAATCATTCTTCTCTCGGTACGAAATACTATCAAGGAAGATCTCGGATACTCCCCAGTAGGACTCGTTCTCGGCATAACGCCTCGGCTTCCTGGAGAGATGATCTCTAACGTCCAAGACCCGTTTAAAGGAACATTTCAGAGCCGTCCGTCTAACCCCTACTCGTTTGAATAACACATCTACCTATATTCATAAAGACTTATCCACATGTCCCTTCGTTTTTGTTCGAGTGGATTCAGTTAAAAGACCCCTACAACCTCCGTACGACGGACCTTACAAATTTCTCAAACGCAAGCCAAAATATTTCATCCCCGACCACAACGGTATCAAGGACTCAGTAAGCATCGACCGGTTGAAACCAGCATACCCGGAGTCTCCTATTCTGCAGTCGGCAGTTAAAAATCATTTCTCCGTTCCTGCAACCCCAATAACTGCAGACCCTCTACCACTCTGCGTTTCCCCACCACCACAATCTCCACCCGAAGATACTCAGGACTCTTGTGTTTCCCCTCCTGACCCTCTTCAACCTGAACCCTATTACACTCGCTATGGCCGAAAAGTTACTTTCCCCGCCCGGTTGGCCGACTATGTACATTCAGTAAATCGAGCGTTTTCTTGTTCTCCTTTCAGGTTCCTACCAACGCTCTAGAGGGGGAGTATTGT
>UZAE01000746.1:0-18891 GCA_900617975.1 Rodentolepis nana | reverse complement strand
TCCCCCTCACGAATTTTTCTTACTTTGATGTTCCTCCTCTCTGTGAAGCCCGAATTCGGTTAAATGGCTAACGATAACTACTCAAAACGCCTACCATTTGAAATAATAATAATATTTAGATTTATACCCTAAACTACAAAGGTGTATATAGATCAAGTGACTTTTAATCATTGGGATAAAAATTTATACTGGGGAGTGTAGCGGATCGCTACCTTAGTAAAGCCTGACTGACTCAGAAATCTCTATGGCAAATTCTCCTACATCTAGCTAGACTCCCAGAACTAGCTAAGCTATAGCCCACCTATAAAGGAAACAGACGTGTAGCACGAAGCACGTTTATTCAGTACGGGTACGTTGCGGATAAAGTGTACACGCATGGAGCTACTCATGATCAGGATGGGGGATTAGGTTAAACAGAGGTTGATGTTTGGTCACTGTTTGTACGGTCGCTGCACACAGAGTTGTACGGCCGCACCTCTCAATCCTGGCGAGCAGACATGCAAGCATACGATGGCGCACAGAGTGACAACGTGTCCCACAGGAGGCTATTCGAATATTTACTGTTTCACAGATAGTAATCTATAAGTGTTAAACAACGTAGCCGGTCAGTTACTGCAATCTAAGGGGAGAAATAGTGCAATTAGTCTTCTAACGTGAGATGTTAATTTTTAGACTCTGTACAACTCAGTTTCAGAGAAACAAAGAAAGCGAAACCCATTGAAAGCTCCTCCCGTTGTTATTAGATGTCAGTTGCTCCCAATAATTAAAACTTAACATTTTTATTAATATGAGTAGTTCTGATACACTTGTACTATTCTGAGCTAAAGAATAGAGTTAACCTTGGATTATTTTATGATTGCATTGTAAGAGATAACCAAGGCACCTTCCTTCCAATTATCAGGTTAAAGGGATGTTTTGTTTTTGTCGCAGTAACTTTTATGGCAATAGTCTTTAACGCGAAACAAATTGTGAAATAAAAGCGTGATAGACATTTTGCCAAAAAAGCAAAATTCAGCAAGAAACAGATCGACTGTGTAAAATCGAGGTCATTTGTTATTATTTTTACTGTTATTATTTATTATTATTTGTGATTGGCAACTTACGATGCTCTGATAACTCTACCAAGGTCAAATATCACACCACGATATCTGGTTTACGTTGTTAATGATGATTGACAGAAAATTCAAAATAGGTCCCAATTTCGCCCTATTTTAATGTGAAATATATTTCTTATTTATGCTTATCACTCTACAACATGCTGATAAGACTACTTACCTTTGATATTCTGAAAGTTGACACTATGTTGGGCCATGTTTATTAACTTAGTACAATTAAGTCATAATTGGATTGAAATCTGAAATTAAATCTTCGAAAAGTGCGTACTCAGACGCTTCGACGAAATTCACATTGTATACATCAAGGACGTGTAATAATTTGGTGGTGCTAATTGCCATCTTAAGACTAGGATACAGAACAGATATGTAAATCGATTAACAAATTATAGCAAGTATGCCATTTGGGTATATCCATTTTTTCTACAGCCTTTCAATGAGAGCCTCTAGCCGGCTTCTACAAAATACAGATTTTTACTGTATTGCGGTTCAACATCTGCCCGTTTTGTTATGTTTCAAGTCTCTTACAAAAGATGAAGGTGCCTATACCGACATTCATCAAGATATAGTATCCACTACCCCGCCGTTAACAATGAGACTTTTATGAAATGCCTTAGGAATTCAATTCAACTTTCAAGGTGTGGGATTGTTAATGGCGAAAATCAACTCATTTCCACGAAACCTTGACCTGTTTAACTAATAATAGCATAATCCATTTTTATATGTAGGCAATGCTTTAAAGTGATAGAGAGAACAGATTGCGCTCGGAGTGTTTTTACAATCGAAAAGAGTATTTGGTAAATCAGTAAGAAATGGCGAGTAGACTTTAAGAATTATCTATTCAAGGTCATATTTCTCCCCATGATCGGTAGTAAACATTTGAATAGAATCTCATATTAAGAAGAAAATAAAGAGCTTTGCGTGCTTTGCAAATTTTTCGATTGGCTATAAGCTAAATACTCATCACATTGAAAGAAACCCTGGCATTTAAAATTGGGCAGGAGAAAAGCCCTAAACTAGTAGATCTCTCCTATAATTCACGGTCTTACATCTAACAATTCACTCGCTTAACTGTATGAGTGTGTTGATATAATTTTTCCTCAAAATGGTTTTTAATGTAAAAGTTAACTTTTTTCTTTAGTCGGTGGAAAGTAGCCTACATTCTTAAGTAGTCACAAACAACGCAACATAAACACTGGCAATTAATATTCCCCTAAAGACTTTTAATGCATTTTACTGGAGTTTAGGAGGGAAGTCTAAAATCGATGTTCTGCAGTTTAGTAGCATTTGCCTTCTCACGGAAATTAGCTGATTTTAATGAGAACACTACCACGATGATTTAATAAAAATTAAAACGATAATCAGATCATTCACGTCCGCTAATTCAGCCTATTTGTGAGTGCATATGTACCTGGAAAAGTGCGCCGCTTAAAGAAACCAAAAATAAATGCTACGATTGCCTAACTAAATCATTCCTTTTTCATGCTTCAACTTGCATATTTTCTCTGATAATCACTCCATCAATTTAAGCAGCTGGGATCATAACTCATACCCTTCTAAGGGGATGTAGGAGGATCATGCGACATTATGGCGACACATTTATTTAATTAGACAGAACTGGAAACTTGATACTTATTGTGAGACTCAGTTCAGTGCAAAGCTGTGAGAGGTGAGTGTAGTATCAAGGCCTGCAGATCTGATCACATTGTGAGCACCCTTTGAATAAAGGTACCCTGAATACTATAGCCTTTTCTCTGCCATCAAGTATATCCTATTTATCTGCCCAAAAAATATACTTTAAGATGGAATCCTGTTAAGCAGGTCCCCTCTCTGGGTAGTGTGCACTTTTAGCTAAGAAGTGGACTAAGAACCATGAGCAGTTGGTCACTTTAAGTGAACCCAACGAGTGTAGCCATCATATTTCATCTACACAAAAAGTGTGTAAGTTGTTGAAAATCATCCTAAATCCTTCATCATCTCATCTAATACAAGGAAGAAAGTGATCTTAAGTGTTAGCACCAAACCTTCATGAATAAAGAAAGCAGTTAAAAGCACTTAACTTCATGAGTAAGCATTTGGGTTCTATCCATGGCACGAATCATGACATTTCAAAAGTGAATTACCCATTTGGCAACAATGTTTCAAATTAAGTAAGTGCCTAGTACTTGGATGTTGATCTCAGTGTCGTTTCAATACCCTTCACATTATCGTTTACTGGACATATTGTTAAGCGACTTCAATTGCTTCACACAATTGAAAAAAAAACATGTTTTATTGTAACACTGTGAATTATAATGGAAAGCTATGGGGCAGATCGTTTCTACATTCGAGAATAGCGGAGGCCATTGAAGAACTGTACAAATTTGCCGTGCTGGAGTATCAGTAGCAAGAACTGTAGTCACAAATTTATTAAACCACCAAAATGAAGGAACGAATGAACCAAAACCAGACCTAGTAGCTAAAACAGCAAGCAAACGATTCCAAAAAACTGCGTACAAAGAGGATTTGAAAGAACAAAAGAGTAGGCTAAAGCGAAACGGAGGAGCAGATAAGTGACAAGGGTGTCTACATGTGTCCTCGAGGGGAAATAAAGGCTGTGTACAAGAGTCTCTTTGGATGCAGATGAAGAATGGACATGGGTTTGAGTTATTGGGGTATTAAGGCATTACTGTGGCTTTGTGGACGAGTAACGAAATGCGATCATCCTTCTGTCATTTTCGAGTCTCGAATGAAAAGCCTTTCATTAAGCAAGTTAAATTAGTGAATGAGACATCTGTGAGGCAGAGAATTAACGGTCAATATTCAGTACCTATGACAATCTTAATCACTGACTGAATTTGCTCTAGTTAATCCTTATACTTTCAGTAACCTAACGGTTTATAAGCTTTTCAGGAAATTTAAATCTTGAGATGGAGAAGTATTTGAAATGAAAATAAAAGGCGAATAGATAATCAATGATATGGTTAACCATTTCATTTACATTTGGCAACCTTTTTTAATTAACACATGCAACAACAATGACGAATTTCATCCAAAAAATATATGGAAGTACCGAATTCTCTTCCAGCTAAAAATATAAGTGCAGTATCAGTATAAATGGAAAGTTAAGCAGATAGGTCACACGAGTTAAGTATTGTGTACTAAAAAAGCTATTTTTCTCGTGTAAGTGATTGTTTACTAGTCAGGAATGGTAAATTAACATTTGTAACAAGTTTCTACACAGCTTAAGGGGCACCCTATAGATAACAGTGCTTGAAAAAGATAACTTGATGGCAATAAAACAGCGCAAACATGGATTTCACGAAAGATAACTCAAAAAATGCTGCACTCGGTGCCTCTTGTTAAATCAAATAATAATCATTGTAATTAAGGTCTTCGATTCCGATTTATTTCACCTCTTGACATTCATTGGCTACATTAGCCAATCCCATTGCGCATTTTCTTGCTCTTAAAACTTAAGTGATCTCCAGCAGCCATTGTGCCACAATAATTCATTCTGAGTCAAGTCAACATCACAAACGGTGCGAGGGATAACAAACACTAACTGATGAGTAATTGTGGAAACGCTTATATGGGTTTTACCTGCATTGGGGGTTCACACAACCTGTGTGGATAATTGGATAACTTCCACACAATTCCATCATTGATAATATGGAATTTTACAGAGCTTTCAATGGAGTTAGACAGTGTACAAATAATCACAAATCAATAGTGATTCAAGTAAAATATAGCGATAATAATTGGGCAAATAAAACCAGAAAATGCTTAAACGGCGATAAAAAAGTCAACGACTGTGCCAGATCGGATCAGACATGGGCCTTAAAATCGTATGATCTCAAGTGCAAGTGGGGCATTTGCCCGTGCCTTTTCAGTAACTCAGAGAAGCAAGTAAATCAAGCAGTCAATAATGTATTTACAAGTCCATGTGATGAGAATATAACTAAAATAAGTTTATACAAAGCCAAGAGAATGGTTATACGCCGTAAAAGGCGAAGCAAGGTTATACAGTGCTGATTTTTCAGATTGAGGGAGGCCCACTGGCCACTGATAAGGCAATAGCGTGAAATAAAATCGGAAATGCAGGACTGGGAAAGGCCATAGCACTGATAAAGAACGTAGTTAGTCCGATTTAAGCTTGGAACTTCCAAAAGTGTCACGTTTAGCTAACTGTCGACCGACTAATGATGCCGTGATACCTCCGGAGAAGAAAACACAGGGTAGCCAGGAAGTCAAAAGTGGATCGATGGATCTAGAAGGCAGAATAAGATAAAGTAAGACTTCATACGTGATCTTTTTGTCTCCAAGCCATAGACAGCTGCCAGTTCCGAGAGCTCCCATTAGAAAACCCATTAGTAATCCACTAATAGAACGGTCAAAGATCCACCAAATGCCAATTGAAAAACAAAAGCTTGTTAAAAAGAGTTGCGATATGGACACGATTTCAAGTTTAGCGGATGCATGACAAACTCCCATGAAGAAGATAACACAGCGCATAATTGAACTCCATTCGGCTTCCCGAGCGCTGGAAATTTCTAAATGCCGGTAAAGACGTGGAGATAAAAGCCCACAAAGAACTATAAAATACAATAATTAATGAGTTATTCATTTCCCACCTGATAAAAAGCCACAACAGTATGGGATACCGGAACCAGTGAGCAAAAGGGATTTACTAAAACCCTCCGTAAATATCCCACTCCGAAAGCCTTGAATAACTCCAAAGATATAGTAGAATGATACTCCTGAGGCAAACAACACGACACTACGCAGCGGGCAGTGCATCACTGGCAAATGCTTGATCTCCCAGAGGTCGAAGTTTAATACACAACCCGACTCATTTCATTGGGCGATCCAGAAAGGCAAATATCGCACACCTCTATAATAATATTTACATGAAATAATATAAATTTTTTAATTAAATAAATTTAATTTGCTAAGAAAATTTTGTGTCAAAATAATTTTGTTTTAATTTGGCATAGGAGTTTACACACCATCAAAAATAATGATGGAAGAGAAGTGCGGTCACCTGAAATATATAGAACTTGATAATTACAAGTCATACAAAGGAAAACAAGTGATCGGTCCATTTAGTTCTTTTACAGCAGTAATTGGACCAAATGGATCCGGTAAGCGAAAGTGATTTCGATGTATTTCTTAGGTAAATCAAATCTTATGGATGCTATTAGCTTTGTCCTTGGTGAAAGAACTCGTCATCTGCGAGTGACAAAATTGAGCGTAAGTGGATTCAAAGTAAATTACCATCTTAGGATCTTATTCATGGATCTGTTGTCGGAAAACCTGTATCAAAGACCGCTTCTGTTACAGCTGTTTATCAGATGCCAAACGGAACTGAACGACGGTTTAGTCGCTACATTAGCGGTAACACATCTGAATATCGCATTGACGGAACAGTAAGCTTACTGATTGATTATTTTACATGCCTTGTTTAGCCTGTCAAAGTGGAGGAATATGGCGCAGCACTGGAGAAGATTCATATCTTTATGAAAGTGAAGAATTTTTTGATTTTCCAAGGTGCTGTTGAAAGTATTGCTATGAAGAATGCCCGAGAACGTTGCCAAATGTTTGAGGAAATTAGTCGATCTGCTGAGTACAAGGAGGAGTATGACAGGTCGAAAGCCGAAATGCAGAAACTGGAAGAGGAAGCTACTTTCAATTTAAACAAAAAGAAGAATATTGTTGCAGAACGTAAAGAGGCTCGTATTGAGATTGATGAGGCGGAAAAGTACAAAAAATTGCACAGCAGATGGGTATGAATTTAAATTCTCTCCTTATACTTCTTCTAGATGTCCAAAAGAACGGAGTTGCAACTTTTCAAGTTGTATTATAATGATGTGGATATTAAACGCATAAGAGAAGATTTGCAGCAGCGTGAAGAAGTGGTCGAGCAGGAGAATGCTGCTCGAGTGAAAATTGAGGAAGAAATTCGCGAAAAACGTCGTGAATTGGGTAAATTGAATCGCGATCAGTCATCCCTCGAACAAGAAATTAAGAAATGCGTAAGCCTCTTTCTCTAACTTGCCTTAGTAATGGTGCTTTCAAAATATTAACATTTTTCACGTTCGTTTTAGGACCAAAAAGTGTCGAAGAGAAAGCCGGAATATATCAAGGTTTCTCAGATGTTGCGCCACGTTAGTGATAAGCACAAGGAATCAAAGTAAGATCTTTTTGTCATTTACTAAATTTCTCTATAGAAAAGCCTTGGAGAACGCACGCCAGCAACATAGTAGTCATCGACAAGAAATGGAACAACTTGAAGCCGACTATGACCGTGTTCAGGCTCTTAAAGAGGAGTATGAGCTTCAACAGAACAAAAAGAGCAAGGAGCAAGGCCGTTCTCTTGAATTGGAGGATTCTCAGGTTGGTTTATATTATTGCTTAGTGTCGTATCAGTGAATGTGGACGTCTGCAAAGTCGGAAGTCATGATTTCCAATACCCAAAAGATTATGTCCAAACCTTGTGATCCAAACATTCTTGTGAAAGGTTGGCGGAACACAATATAGAATATACGTTAACATCCCTTAAGTGATCACGAAGTTCGATATTGACAGATATATATCTGCATTTAGGCATTATCAGCTTATCTTACTGGAATGATTTCAATATGAGGTGAATTTGGGTTAGTATGTAAGATATATTCTATTCTATAGGGGGTGATAATTTTTTCCATTAATATTAGTATTTGTTATCAGTTAATTCGATGTTATGGTAATTATTTGTTGAGATTAGATTTTTCATCATGTCATTCTCTACCGTTTGCCTCAATAATCTTTTGAGGTTTCACTTTTAACCTAATTTTCGCAACTACTAAAGTCAGCTGAAATAATTCTCGTAAATTTAGCAGATCTTTTTAACCAAGGCTCTCTTTCATGGTTGCTAATCAATGTATGTGTAAAATGCTCGGGAATAGGCACGGAAATCGAATTTTAAGGTCCCTCTAATGATTATTTATTATATCCCTCCCTTAGCTAGCCGAATATCATCGCTTGAAACAGAAGGCCGCTGAACACACTTCTGATATATCAGCTCAACTCGATGCGCTTAGACGAGAGTACGATGAGCAGAAAGACCTCTTCGATAGTTTGGAACGTCGTAAGGAAGAGATTGAGAATTCTCTTCGCCTCAAGCAAACAGAACTCAGTGATAACCAAAGACGTCTTCAACGACTTGTTGAATTTATCGAGTTCGTTAACATACTTTACTAAAAGTCTAACTTTTGCATTTTCTAATTGGCACGTTATGGTTTGCTTACCTGTTTAAAGAAATAGCAATAAGTCAATATCTGAGCTCTCTGAGACTGAAAGGACGATTAGAGAGGAAGTAGAGAATGCGACAAGACGCATCGATGAAATTAATGCTGAATTGGAGAGCGTTATCTGTCAACTGGGAGAGGCCAAGGTGGAACGACATGAATCCTCTCGTGCTGTTAGAAAACAGGAGCTTATTGAAAACTTGAAGCGTCTATTTCCCGGCGTGGTAAGCTATCATATCCCTTTGTTACTTCTCCATCTATTTTAAGCTTTCTAATTTCTCTTATATTCATCATTTTTAGCAAGGTCGTCTCTTAGAAATGTGCGAACCTTCGCATAAACGCTATCAAATTGCAATTACCAAAGTTCTTGGCAAACACATGGACAGTATTGTCTGTGATAGTGAGAAGACCGCGAAAGATTGTATTCAATATATGAAGGATCAGCGTATTGAACCGGAAACCTTCCTCCCGCTGGACTTCCTTGATGTTCAACCAGTGGATGAGAAATTGCGGTGAGTGCTATTTCGAGCCATTCTTTATTGCTATCCTCATTTGAATGATCGAAAAGGTGTATTTCTGCTAGTGGGATTCAATGTTTTCCCTTCTCTTTGCGTTACGCGTAGGCTTATTGATATTTTCATGGCTTAAGATACATATCAGTCTATTATTCAGTTTTTTTAAGTTTCTCTCACGTTCTTCCAGTGGTTCGGTTCTAGCCATTTTATCCAATTTTGAATGAATAAGATGAGCAGCCAAGCTACGTAGCTCTCTTAGGAACGACCACTTTAGCTAGGGCAAATTGATATCTAGCAGTTTTCATTGTGAAGTTCTTAAACCTGGATTCGTTGAGTCGTTGGCTAATTTCTTCAACTTCACAATACAAGTTATCTAAATGTGCATTTTTTAAGAGCAGGAATGGTGAACACTAACGGGTGGCAGAAATAGAAGTGGTGGTAAATTATTCTCTAAAAGGCAAGTTGTGAAGATTCGTATCTTTCGGTTTGGTTTTGTGAATGCTTACGAGATTTTGCAATTTCAAAAGTCCTATTTAATTTTTTTTTCTCCTATTCCTGAATTGAAACTCAACTTATAGATTTGCCTTGTCTATTGTCACGACAGTTAGATACTCATCGACTGATCTAGCAGTGCTTTAGCACATTCTTTGAGAACTTGAAGAGTTATATTCTTAAACGGAAAGCATTATGATATGTTGGACTCAGTCATTTAAAATCAAATGATTTTACCACAAAACAGGGCGTTTAAACAAAATAATGTGTACTTCTGATAGCAAGAACTTGAGGTACAAAGGGGAATAGCCAATATACCTTTCGAATTTGCGGTATAAATTAGCAACTACAGTTGTAATTACACTAACCCCAGATTTGTGTCAGATCAGGTTACATTAAAATTGGCATGATTTCAGTTAAGCCGAGTCCATACATTTCACGCACAACGTAGAGGTTTGGAGAAGGCGTCAAAGGAGCACAAATCGGTGATGCTAACTTTTCGAAATGAAAGTACCATTTTACTGATAGAACGTATTTTTGATCAATTAATTATCTAAAGTTGGTAACTTTTTACTTTCATTTTAACACAGTGAAATAAACGATCCACCGAATGTGCACCTGGTGATTGATGTGATCAACTGCGACCCCGTGACTGCTAAGAAGGCTCTTCAATTCGCTTGCGGCAACGCTCTGGTCTGCGACACCGTTGAACACGCACGTTATGTTGCCTACAATATGGGTGAACGTAAGAAGGTGAGTGCGAGTTTTATGGGAAATTGATTTGGAGATTACGAGATCGATGCTCATTTGTGCATCAGTTACTTCAAACGACCTATTGTACTATTTGATACTACTCGATACAGAACACGAGTTTTACATTCCAATCAATTCCAACCTAGATTTGTCTTTATTCTTTTATTTCTGTTGAATAGACTGTTTCTCTGGATGGAACTCTATTCCAAAGGTCTGGTGTCATTTCTGGTGGTGCAAGGTAAGCTCCAACTCTGTAATGGTTATTTTTCTTGAGACTTGTGGGCATTTTATTATTGTTACTTCTGTCTAGATTTTAAATTCTACATGCTTTTATTCTCATTATTTTTATATGTGAAAGTCGCTTTTAATAAATTTGTCGAACATGTAGGAAAGCGTTTTCAGTTTTTGTTATAAACTCGAATTTTTTCACCATTTTGATAACCAGTGCGGGATTACCCTTTCCAATCACTCTGCGTGCATCATGAGTTCTCCCTAATTATTACGCCACCAGTGCTACACGCATCCGATAGTGGTACAGTGGTCAACATGCATTTATGGCAGATTAGGAATCACTATTTTGGTACTCGCTGATAGTATGGATTATGATTATGTCTGATCAAAGAAGTTGGGGTCATAGAATGTGTTTAACCTTTAATGGCGGTTTCGGGATGATTTCTCTCCTGCTGCGTCATAACGGGTTTAGAAAGTTAAATGCTCACCTCAGTTATCCATTTTAGTCTCATATATAGATGGCCTTAATGATTTAAACGGATCTATCCCAGATTCTTCTCGGATGTTTTTTTCGTGTTTTTTTTGTAATGTTACTATTTCTTGTCCTTTAACATACACTTTTATTACTTCTCTTAGCGATCTGAAGGCTAGGGCTAAGAGATGGGATGAGAAGCAGATCAGTTCCCTAATGTCTAGACGTGATGCTCTGCAGACGGAGTTGAAGGAACAACTGAAACGCAAGCGAAAAGAGGCTGAACTGCGAACTCTTCAATCACAAATCAACGGCCTTGAGAAACGGCTCAAGTATACACAAAAGGACAAGGACAGCACTGTATGCTTTCCACGGTTATTTTTAATACGCTTCTCCTAAATTCATGCATATTGGTCTCGTATCCACACCACTCTTTGAGTACTTTAGATGTGACTGGGAGTCTTTTCAATTTATTGACTAAACTTTACATTTATATAGCGAGCCGCTCATACAATTAACCTATTGGATCGATTTTAATTTGAATCGATTTATGTTGCTTTTTACAATTTCTTGCTAATTTGAAAATCGTAACCAACTATCTATGTTTGGTTAAATGGAAATAATATCGTCACCATTGGTCAATCTTAATTATTCGAAGAGTTTCAAATGACGGGACCTTTCTCGAATTAAGAAGCTCCAGAAACTTAAAAAGTACTTTCCACCGTCATAGTGGTCAATGTACGCGTCTTTTAAGTAAAAAATAACTAGCTCGATGCTCATCAGTGCGCATCCACGGATATAGGTGATCAATTCCACTTGTTGTTTCTTGGATGGTAGAATATGCGTATTTTATTAGGACAGCTCTAAACTACCTTCCTTCTATTTTGGTTAAATATTGAGAAAATTTTCCTTAATATTCGCCAATAGCATAGCGCTTTACATAAGCACTTGACAAATCAGTAGTCAAGAGATCAGTTCCTGTCGGTATATATCCGCATTGGTTAAATAAGCCAATAGGAAGAGGGCTAAACCAGCTTGGAAATCATTATTGACCTTAACTCGTACTTGGTTTAAGAACTGCCCTACTCTTCAGGACAAGGTTAGTTTGTTCCATTTTTTACCAGTTTTGGGTTTTTGATGTTCCTTTTCGTTGCTATTTTACTATTTACCAGCTCCCAAGTTCTCTTCTTTCATCCTTCCACATTTTTATTTCCATTTTTACCTCTGTTTTGCCTTGTAGGAGGAAAAGATTCTTAGTGGAAATGAGGAGGAAGTCAACAACTTGAGAGCCAACTTGGAAGAAGTGAATGTAAATTTGCTATTTTCAATTTTAAATCCTTTTTTTTCCAATTTCATTTCGTTTTAATTATTGGGTTCTTTGCGTTTTTATAGGAGAGACTGGGTATGTGCCAAACAAAAATGCAGGAGTTGGAAATTTCTATCAATGCTGAAAAAGCCAAGATGGACACGGTTGAGGATACGGTACTTCATGACTTCTGTGTCAGCATTGGTGTGGAGAACATTCGGTAAGTTTTCTCTTTTTCTTCTACTCAGACCCTGCTAATAGGGGGTTGTCAAGCCAAAGGTGGCATTTTCAATGTAAATGAATACGTGTGCTAATGGAGATGTTTAAGATATATACTTTTGATTTCTACGACGATTCATGGTCGTCATATAGTTAGACAAATGAACGAACTTTATTATTGCAGGAAGAGAGATTATGTTCACCAATGATCAAATTCCGCTAAGAGTAATTGTCACTTACCTAATTTATGTCTCCTGTTATGCCAACTTTAGGTTTATCTAGTCATTATGAGTCGCATTACTTCAATTTTAATTGCGGGATGCAGAAAGTCCGACAAATGACGTGTGAAAGGAGAACTATAAAAGTCTTATAGTTTTAACAAGGTGAGTGTGAGGCAGCTGAAAGTTCAAGTAAGCATTGCCGGCCTGTAAGCTCTGGTAGAAATAACACACTAAGTAGTGTATACGCCGAGTTGAATGGGTTTATTTCGAAATTCGTTTTTGTTTAAGGCGGGATCTCGACGTATTAGATGAAATGTCTCTACCAACAGGATTTTTAACTGGGTTTGCCGTTTTTGGGGGATTTTCGATATATTTCCAGAGAAATCCTGCTAATTGTAATGATAATTTACATGAATGTCTGACTTTGGCCATTTCTGCTATCTTCTCCTATTCGGGAATGCAACTCAGGCTCGCCTTTCAACAAAGCTACCTCTGTATTGAAGCATTTTCAAAACCTGGTTACAGTTCCCTTTTATTTGACTCTTGACATATTCGAATCCGGGGTTGCCGAAATGTAAACTACTTTGTTTCCGTGCAAAGGAACATGGTTGTACCTGTTCATCTTCTGATAGAAGCGAAGGTGGTCGATTTTCGATTCATTTTCCATTCGGTTTTTCACGATTACATCCGTTTCGATTGCTTGACATGTTACTTATGCCTAGGGATGAACTTTTGGCTCTAACAGATGGAAGTCTCGTTTCTTTCAACGTTCCCGAGTCCTTTTGACTCGTATTCAGTCTCTCAGTTCCTTCAACTTCGCTCATTTGCCTTAATGGTTTCTATGGAGTCAGTTGAGGTTGATTTGTATGTAATGGTGATTCAAGTGATTTTCTGGACCTGCAATTACATGTTTCTGCTCTGAATGAAGGGCTAAAAGTACTTATCACCTTCCCGAAAGCCTATGTGGTGTTAACCGTTCCTTTTTGTCGTATTTTAGGGAATACGAAGACCGTGAGTTACGTATTGCTCGCGAACGCGATCAAAAACGTATGGAGTTTACCAGCCAACTTCAACGAATCAATAATCAACTGGAATACGAGAAGTCCCGCGATACATTAGGTAATAGTTTTTATATGTAAAACTTGCACTTGCTTGTTATTTCAAGTAGTTCTTCTCACAACATTTAAGAACAAACTTTATAAATAAAATAAATAGGTAGCCCTATTCTCGTAGCCGGGATTCGCAAGTTCCACCGTTCGTTGGCGCACGTGGTGGGAAGAATGGTCAACTGAACTTTTAAGTCTGGTAGAATGAAGTGGATTTTCGCCTTTAGGGTCTCTATAACCTTGATGGGCATTGAAAAGCACTTTTGTTACCAAGTAATGGAATTAAAGTATTTATTGTCACACTCATTCTCTTGTTTTTCTTCGGCGATGGTTAAATCTCCCAAATAAGAGGTTACTACATTGAAAGCTTCCATAAAACCCTCATTTCCCCTAATGTTTTGTATTGCCTTTTCTCGAACTGTTCTCTATTTGTTTACTAAGAAATTACCTAGGAACTTGCACTATTTTCAAATACAATCCGACAACAGCAAAATACGAAAAAACAACCCGAACCGTCGTACGATTTCGTATCAGTGAACCAATTTATTCCTTCCGCCACTTGCAGCAGTAATGCCAATTAAAAATGCACCCATAAAATTATATTTAAGGAAAATACTGCTAATTGGATAAAAAACTAAATTGATTCGTTGCTATCTTCATATTATCTTTTTGATCTTTTCCAAAGACGCTGTGAAGCGTTGGGAAGAGGCCGTAGCAAGTGAACGCCAGGAGATGGAACGTTGTAGAAAGCAAGAGAAACGTCTCAAAGAAGAGATGGAAGCGGAAGAGATGAAGAAGAGCAATCTTGAGTTCCAATTGGGTGAATACCAGCAAAAGAGCGAACAAATGGACGCCGAATTAGCTGAACTCAGTCGTCGTTTGGTTTCGCGCAAGCGGGAGCTCCAGAAACTCCAAAAGGAACTAAGTCAAATCGAGGCGCGACTTGAATCCAAACGCTCCGAACGTCATTCTCTCCTCCAATCTGCTAAGGTGAGTTTCGAATATCTCCTTAAATCGATTTCAGTGTTATTGTCGGTATTTCAATTTTTCGCTTTTCGTATAGATGGAAGACCTGCAACTACCGTTAAAACCTGGTGCTAGTTCAATGCCCGAGTTGGAAAGCCAACTTTCGGCAGAAAGTGAGGGCGCCGATCTTAACTCAGAGGAAATGATGCGCCTCTATGCTATGGAAGCACGACTTCCACTTGACTATAAACAACTCGAAAAGCCACTTCGAATGATTGCCGATGATAAGGAGGTTGTTAGGAAGGCTGATGAGATGCATTCGGAGGTGGAGCGGATGCAAAATGAGTTGTCACGTTTCCAAGCACCAAACTTGAAGGCTAGTGCAAAGTTAGGAAACGTGGAACAGCGTTTGCGCACCACAGAGGCGGAATTCGAGGAAACGAGACGTAAGGCCAAGAAAGCTAGGGCTCAATTTGAGCGTATCAGAAGGTTGAGGTACGCGGCGTTCAATAAATGCTTTCTCTCAATTGCTGAAAATATTGATCCGCTATATAAGTCACTATCTCGAAACCCTGGAGCCCAGGTAAGATTTGTCTCCAGTTGTTTGCTGTGATGCTTTTTGTAATATACTACTAACCGAAATTAGTAGTGGTTAATGCTTTCTTTCATTTTCGTATCACCTAGTATTTCTGTGTTGATCGTTCTACTCTTACTATTATTGATTTATTTCCTTTCATTCCATCGTGCTTTGTTGTATAGTGGATGCCTATTTAGGCCACGTATTGTGGAAAAATAAAAGATTATTCTCTTGAACTGTAACGGAAGTTTCACGGTTTTTCAAAATTTATCTTCCTGTAGGCAAGTCTTCTACCCACTAATGCCGAAGAACCCTATTTGGAAGAACTCCAATTCCAATGTGTAGCTCCAGGCAAACGCTTTCAGCAGATGGATTCCCTTTCAGGTGGTGAAAAGACTATTGCTGCATTGGCACTCTCCTTTGCCATGCACCAGTACAACCCTTCGCCGTTCTTCGTACTTGACGAAATTGATGCTGCCCTGGATAACACCAATATTGGTAAAGTAGCCTCCTTCATTCGCGAGTATTCCCGGACTCGTGCCCAAGTTATTGTCATCTCGCTCAAAGAAGAATTTTATTCGAGGGCGGACTCTCTTGTTGGCATTTATCCCGATATCGTAAGCTGGTGTTTTAACATTCTATATTTCGCAAATTTATTGTAACTTCACATTTTGTCGCAGTTAGTTTATAAAATACGTTTTTATCCTAATCAGAGTTAAGACTGATGTTATGATATTTTCGAGATTTCTGTATGAGCCAATTTGTAGGTCTCTTTGCCACCGAATCTTTTGTTGGAGGGCGTTCATGTGTCACTCGGTGTCGTGCTGAAATAAAAGGACTATTTCAGTAGGCCACCAAGTATATGTATTGTAAATGCAATTATATATCTTTCAATTTCTTATACATTAGTATCAGCACAAACGAATTCAATAATTCCCTATCGTGGAGTTCGATGTGCCTGTCTGTAGTCCTGAGTTCCTTTTTGATCTAAAGGGTAGAATTTCTCCAGGAAGTCTATTTTATCTCCACTCTGTATTTCGTGGAATTTTTTAATGATCGTGAAAAAGCAAACATCTAGCAACATTGTGAATTTCTTTGTCGATTTGTTGTATCCGGCTGAATCTTTTTTTATGTTATATTCCTTGTCATCTTTCATCTGGGTCAGCTTACGTAGTCTAAAAGTCCTTGCCAATTGATTCATCGTTATCACCTCTTCAAATACTACTTTATACACTCAATTTGCTCGCAAACACTGTTTAAGCAATACGTATGTCTTCCAGCACAGGTTTACCAAAGGGGAGGGAATGAGGGATTTGATGCTTTCGGCTTTGATTGCAAAGTTTTCTACACAACTCGAGTTGAGCTTGTCACTAAAGCTTTCATGGTCAAAAATATTTGAATGGATTCTGCTTTCTTTAGGCGATTAATTTGAAAGAGGCTGGTCCGGGTGGCGACGCCACTTCTGTGTTCATAGTTAAGGCCCCTACTTATTATCTTGTATTTTTCCTCCATTTTAGGAGAACAATTGTCTAGTCAGTCGTGTTCTCACCTTCGACTTATCCCAATACGAGGATATTGAGGAACAATGAAGGAGCTTTCTAAACTCATCTCCTCACGTATTTTATAAATTTTCTCGATCACGCTTGTTTGTACAGTGAAGCATTTTACATTTCTATTTGCCTGTACTATTTGTTCATAACCGTTTATATGTCTTACCAATAAAGGTTATGCAATTTACAAGTCACAATTCTTGGTTGTTGCTATTATGTTTAGTGTTCAGGAATTAGGTTACCTCTTTACCAGATTTCCAGGGTATGCGAAGATATTGAGCATCGTCTCGAACAGTGTAAGGACCTTCTGTTGGGAATTAACTCCCAACGACTTTCCCTCGCGTCCAAATGCAATTCATTGTCTGCTAGTTTGTCTCTCGAGGGGGATTCAGTCTACGAGGCGATTGTCAAGGTTAGCAAGCCCCATTCTGGTCATATCTTTACGGCGTACATTCATGAGGGTTATGGTACACCCTTCAAGCTGCAGCAGCTTCAGGACTGTTGGAATTGGGTTTATCAGGCCGTAGGAGTTTGTAATGAGACATCCCTATTGGAATTGAGGCGATGTGTCCAAGGAGCGCTCGATGCGCTTCTTTTTCCACCTGCCAATAGGGCTGTTCCAGGCTTTGAAAAATTCACTACACGGGTGAGTTGGGATTAATAATTCATTTCTACTTTATTGCTTTCATTTGCTTCGTCCCCAGGTCCTTGTTCTTTAGTGGCCACGCGGATACAGCTATCTTTACTGTTGATCGTTAACTCTTTTCTAAGTTGTTTAAAAGCAGAAAGCAGAATGTAATTATTGCTAAAAAAAATTACCTGTCCATGTGCTGTTGCATTCCCCACTTGCTTGTGTAGGAGGTGTGGTCTAAATAAAGATTTATTACGGAGCATTTTATGGACGAGTCAGGATAGAATGAAAATGTAATAAGATCCTTATAAGGACGATTAGTGTATGGGTTAATTAAGAGTTATTAATGGGGCAATAATCCATTTTTTCACAATGGTTACTTTCTTCACATCTTACTTCCTCCTGGGTCCACTGCGCGCTTACGTTAGTTTATGTGTTAATGAACCATTACCTGTTGGCTAGCCTACTTATAGCTCCTCATAGTCAACGGGTTTGGTGGCTTAGTTCTTTCTTAACCAAGAACAGGTAAAATCCCCCCCCCCCACAAGGCGTTTTTAAGCTTGGCTAAAGCCTCAAACTCATCGTGTTCATCTTTCACAGTCCTGCTTCTACCCCCCTCTATCACCTGACAGTGCACTTCACATCTTTCTGGACGGCGGTGAACTTGTCGTCTGTGTCAACTTTGTCTTTCGAGAAAAATTCACCCTTTCCTCTGCCACTGGAAGAAATGCCACATTGAAACAGTATTGGGCTTCCACTTCCGTGGTTTGTATACAGAAGGTCCTGGAATTGCTCAAAGACATCCTCACTGATATTGAGTCCTGCTCCTTGGCTATGGCATCTTAAAATAATTCCTTTTATGTTAATTATTTGCTCATTTCTTGCCCTTTCTTTGTCAGAGACCAGGCTATTTGGATATGTTTGCTTTTCGCTAGTTTGTTTGTATTTACTATTCAATTTCTTTGTAAGATTGGTATATAGGTCGACTCTTACACAATACTGACCTTGACTTGTGCACTATCTTTTTTGGAAGCTGGGCTGGGTGGTATTGTGTCGTTAGTTAAGGGACCATGAGCCAAAGCCCACTCTTTTACAGTTGAAAACGATATAAGATATAAATCCCTCAAATTCCATAAAAGACATTCACCGGTAGCGCTAACTAATAGGAAATGTAGACGTCAAAGATTGAGTAATCAGAGGGGTCTGAAAAGATTAAAACCGCAATAAATTCAAATATCTGGCCGCCTAAAGTGGATAGTACAGACAACGATGAAATTAGTCATTAAATGAAGTAGACAGTGAGTGGAAGGCGTTTTCCAGATATCAGACCATTTGGTGAAGTTAGTCTCGTAGATAAGCTTCATTTCTTATTTAATTGACACCTCTGTCCAGCAAATTCCTGTATTTATGCAGCCATCTTGTTCATTCAGCAATGGAAAATAATAACTAGTTGGGGTTATATTAACGGGGGG
>UZAE01000745.1:0-18893 GCA_900617975.1 Rodentolepis nana | reverse complement strand
AATTTATTTATTTCAAATGGCAGGCGTTTTGATAGTTATCATTAGCCTTAAGGTGACTTCGGGCTTCACAGAGGGGTGGAACATCAAAGTGGGAAAAACTCCAGAGGGGGAACAGAAGAGTGATTCACGAATGTAGAAGAGACAGACAGACACAAAGGCACTGAAAAGCTAAGATGAGTACTTTGGAAGTGGTGGAATATGACATACAGTGGGGTCATGGTAGTTAAAAGTCGGAAGTCAACTGCCGGTTCATACACTTCTTTGCATATGAGTATACGTTGCCCAGGGTGCACTACGTGGAGGTAAGTCTATCGTGCACTTCATAATACCTTATAATTTTAAAATAAAAAATAGTTCGCAAATTAAATTAAAGGGATATTTGCCCAACTGCTTGAACAAATTTTCCTCAAGTCAATTATAGTTTGCTTTTAATTAAGGGTTTAATAATGTTAGACACTACTTAAGGTACAAATTTGCTTTTTATTGTGAATAAAATAGAAAATTGTACTTTCTACGATTAATACCTATCTGCTCTGCTCAATTGAATTCAAGTGGAAAATAAACCCCCTTTTATGAAATTTAATGCTTCAAAACTCATTGCCTATTTACTAAACATTTATAACTATTTTGTTAACTTCTTAATGGCAACTTAATTATCAGAGCACTGGTGTTCTAATAAAAATAATAATAATTAGAAATTGTGCTCTTTTATGCTTCGCTCCCACCAGCTCTTATGAAAATTGTGCAAATTCGTATTCAAACTACTCTCACTAACCAATAATAGTTAGACATGATGCTTCAAGAGTAGACTGAGGAGGGTGCAGAAAATTGTGCTCAACCTGACTCAGAAAATCGAAATACTATCAATTGTTCATGTTAATTATTGCACGTAAATTTACTAATAAAGGTAATCTGCAATGTTAATCAGGCAGTTGGATGAATAGTCACAGCTGAGTGAAATGTGCTTTGGAAGCTAGAGGATCATTTGGTCGGATGAATTTGAGACAAAAAACTCATTATAAATTGCTGTTTTTTGAAGCGACACCGATCACAGGAGATGGGGATATGTTCTAGCAATCTTTGTGTCTTATAAAGTTTACGACACAGACAGAAATTAGATTACTCATACACATTCATTATTACAACTGAGCCAGAAGGATTCTATCGGCAGTATAATAGCACAGCTTGATTTTTGATAGTTATTCGCATAAGTTCCTTTACTGAAAATTTCATTAACATTTCGCAAATTTTCTTGAAACGTGGATCAATGTATTAGAGTCTTTATTTTGCCTTTTTCACTTTGAAAGTTTGTTCAAATCAAAGTCAATCGTGTCGTTCTAATCGATGCGTCTCGTGCAGACTTTATTTCAATTTATTCCTTTGAATCTGATAGTTCAGAAGAATTTCAGATTAGAAAATTAAAAGGGAATTTCAATGTGGTCTGAAGTTAAAATCCTCTTTGTCGAAGTTTAATTGTGCATTCCCTCCCGAAAAATCTTCACACCTCGTGACCCTTTAATAGCGCGATCATAGAATCCCTCACCTCGTACTATTGAGGCAGGCTTTGCAACTCTCGTTATTGGCCACTAGTAATTGAGGGTCATCGCAACTGACATTTCGATAAGGTTTGCTTCTATTTTCGCCGATAATAGAGAAGATTTCATTAGTTAGCTTGTAGAAGGTTGCAAATGACGTCTTCCATTCATCCAATCCACATTAATTTGAGGAACAGAAAGTCGTAAATAACTGTTTCCTCAAATTGCATCAAAGCTTTAATTCAAAATAACTGGACCTATTGCTTTACTCCGGTAGTATAGATGCCACACATCATTAGGTACTATTAAAACACGCAGGCTAATTGAGCGTAATGGGTAATTCAATGTAATTACGACCTATGCATATGGGAACACAATTAGTGATAATTTCAAACAATTAAAAATTACAAAACTTTTACACTCAATATTGCTTATTTATACAGAAGTCACTGTATGTTTCTAACTTACCTTACTGCAATGTAGAAAGTTTTGTATAATATGAGGAAATGCGTTAGGTATTTAAAAAAACAATATTTTCATTGTACCTGTAGCCAGCAAAAGATGTAGACAAAAGCTAACACCATTACCGTCAATACAAACCCAGAAGTTACATATGAAGAACATGAACAAAATTAATTCATTTTTTCTCAATAATAATGGAAAGGAACCATTTAAAAGCCACTATAGGAAGGGATAAGTCTTTTGTAGAATGGTGTGGCGCGAAATGTAATAAAGAAATGAATTCGGACAACTTAAAACGATTGGATATTTAGGGGGGGGGGGGTTAATCTATTAATCGTTCAAAGAAATCTGTTTAAAACAAATTTTTTGCAGATTTATTTAAAATGGACGGAAATTATTGCTTTCCCTGGAGATGTATTACTTATCTGACCTGACTTTTAAAAATGATTAAGTCCAAAATGCGATGCACTAACTTCAGGTACCTAATAGCTTACTCAGTGAGACCTCAGTTAGCTTTGTAGTGATAATGGCATTATTAGAGTCCAAAGCACTTTAATGGTATTATATGTGCTTATACCAATTCCGAGATGCTTTAAATAATATTATGAAATAGAAATACGATGAGTACTATTGCCCTTTTAGATTAATATTAGCAGAAATTTACCCTCTTTCATAAGTTATCTTTAATTGAAATGACTCGCGAGGGAAAACACTTACATCTAAAAATTTTTATTATTGCCATGATAATTTTCTTTTCTGATGTACTCCCCTTTGAGGGGTTTCAGCAGCTTTTTTCGTCCACAAAACTCAAAGAAGGCATCGATCTTAGCATGTTAGCTCACTGGAAAGAATCCTTTTAATAGTTTAAGATGAGGATTGACCACGAGGATAAATTGAGAATATAATAAATGGCAGGACATTAAAGTAATACCATTGTTAACTTCTAATTTCATTGTGTTGCTTGTGATTTCTGTGCAACAAGGATCTTGTGAGAGTAGACAAAAAGTGGGAAAATTAAAGAAACTCAGAATAAGTGAAGTATCAATTTACAATGCCTTATCAGATGACCTTCAAAGATAAAGGACGCCAAATAGAATGAACAATGACACTACTATCATTGAACTTCAATTAAAAACCTTATTATTTTCAAAAAGATTTTAAAACTCTAATTAAATTTTTAGTCGGTATATACTGGAAGTGAGTTATCGAGTACAGCCGACATTTAATTACCCAGAGATTTTAAAATTTCATGAACTAAGACTAAGCTAATTTAATTCATACAAGTTATAATTAAATTTTACGAAACATTTGTCCGACAAAAACATAATGCCGCTCGGTGCTTAAGTAAAACAAAGAGAGTCCACTTTCCATGCTAAATTTCGTAAAATTTTCGAGAAAGCAAAACACGGAAAAGATTGAAGACACCAAAAGTCAACACGAATGTTTCCTCCCTGCATTCAAAGAATTTACATTTTTTTCCAAATCAGCATATGCTTTAATTTCAAAACAGACAGGAATATTTTATTGTTATTCTGAAAAGAAAAACAATTTTCTTATGCACGTTTAAAGTCAAATGGTCGATATAAATTGAAGTACAATTAGAATTTAAGCATCATATCATCCGTACTTACGTAATATTTCACTGTGAAATCTTCGACTTTGTTCTAAGTTCAAATGTCAGAATGGAAATCAAAATTTTCTGGTTAAAATTTTGTCAATGGTGTCCGGAGCTGGCCAATCAATTTCAATAAATCTTCGGCCAATAGTATTATAGAGTTAAGGGGGTAGAGAGAGGAGGGGCAAAATTTGCACATTGATTCTTTCAGTGAGATAAGTGAAACGGAACGCGCGCATTAAAGATGGTACATGTTTGTAGAAATAAGCTATCACTATGGATTTGATTAGGAAAGAATTTGATTAAGTTATTACCGCCCTTCACAAAGCCATCAGTTTATGCTAGTGTTTTTTTCCCACTCAAAACATGTCAGTCAAAATGCCCATTTCTTATCTTAGTCATGGTTTCATAAAAGCGGGAACAGGTATGAGCAAAAAGTGCTCAACTGAATCTTTCAACAAATATGCATTTAATTTAACAATATAATTATTTAATTGTTCCTAACTAAAATGCAATTGCATATGGGGTTAAAAAATTCTCAATTGGAAATTTAAAATAGCGTTAAAAGTTCCCAAACAGTTTCACTGTTATTCTTGATATTATTATTATTATCGATAAAATGATGAAATGGTCACAAAGTCATATTCATGAGATAATTTCTACTAAAATCCGTATTCAAAGTAAATTGGAATAAATTAAGTGGCTGTCGGGTCTTTCAAATCGATCCATCTTCTCGGATTCATCATATCATGCGATCCCCTTAAAAGCTCCAAAGGTGAATGAACGAGTGAAATTCCCCCCCCCCTCCACCCCCTCCACCCCCACCCCACCCCAAACATCAGGATTTTCAGCGCAGTCCTATGACTCTTTTGGGTTTCTTTCCACACTTTTATAATTCTCCTGGTGATTAGCTTTCAGGTAAGTTGTGCGCGACGGTACTGAGTTTCCTGTAATTTCATGCCCCCACATTTCTCAATCTAACTCAACTAATGGATGCAATACGAAGGTTAATTTTTAAAATTGTCCATAATTTAAGAATTAGTGTTTTCAAAATTTATATCGGAATTCAAATATATATTCACATATAGACATATATAGGTTAGGGAGGAATTTATCAACTTCTGTAAGATTGCTTCTATTTTCAGTTGTTTTAATCCCATGGAGAAAACATTATATTAAGGAAAAATTGACTTCCTTAATTGATTAAATTGGGAACACCAATGAAATGACAGTTTTCCCGTCAATTTGTCCTCTCGAGACCAAATATCCAATTGTATAAAAAGGAACACCTCCTCAACTTTCACTTCAACAAGCGCATGCTAGCAAAGAGACTGCTATCCAGACAGAATGAGAAAGTTATTTTTTTAAGATATTTTTCATACCATTTTTTAATTGATTATTCAGCATAAAATAAGGGTTGATTGAAAAGATAATTGCTTATCAAACCTAGTTGGTTATTGTTTTGTTTAAATATGCAAAACACAAGGATTTGATTTATCTTCAAACTATTTCCAGCATTTTAAAATGTTTACTAAAATTTAAAACAGAAAATTACAAAGTAACAATCAATGCTGCATTAAATTAACATTGATTGGCCACCTAGAGCGACATATCAGAGCATAACGTTTTCATCTAATCAAGATCTGAAAAAGTAAATGCTTGTAATTAAGCTCTATCGGAATCATTAAATCTCTAAAAACAGCCTTAATCCTTATTAGGCTATTGTTTAGAAGGCCAATGAAAAGATTATCTTCAACAGTCGGAGCTAGAGATTTTCAAGGATGATGGTAAATTTTGAGAGCTTAATTTTGAGTCGCTATAATGTTTGTATTTGTAAATACTCTTTATTGTCAAGCTGAATTATATATTATTATTATGCATTATATTATTTTTGATCGCATTATCTGTACTTCTGAGTTATTCTGATAACAATTTATTTTAAAAACCACGTGGCATTTTTTCTTCAAATTTACTCTTTTGTAATGGGCTCAATTCCTCTGCATGTAGTCAGCATATATCACCTTAGGCAGCCAATATCACTTTTGAATGCTGCATTGTCATCAATTTTTGGCCTTAATTCATACAAATTCCTGTGTTATCTAATTTCTTACCAAAAGAGTGGAAATTGAAAGCCAAAAGTTCCCCTTCTCTTTATTATCAAGTCAAAAGCAATCCCATTAATTGTGCCAAAGCCGAATCTATTCTTGTTTGAAGAATATGAGAAACGGTTAATTTATCTACGTCTCATTTGAACACTAGAGTTTTTTGAAATAGAAGTACTGCTAATATACTCTCCCCTTTTGATATACTGGAGTCCTTTCTTTCTTCTAAAAGTGTCCCTCATTTATGTGTTGTCTCTTACCCCCAATCAGACATTGGACATTTTCGGTCATTACTTTAATGCTCAGTTTCATGCTTGTAAATGACAAATTGTAATTGATTCAAATTCTTTCACACCCTTCTATTTTTAACATGTTATTCGGCTACACGATGGCTTATACCTCAGGTTAATTACTTCCTTATAGAGTGAAGAATAGAACCCAGGGGGATTAAACCCAATCATCAAAAGAAATTACATTGTATCACCACCAAGCAAATGTACTCTCTCTCTCTCTCTTTGAGCAGACGCCTTTCCCTCCTAACTTAATTGTCATCTCGCTTTCCATCCTCTTTATTTTGTACAATTCACTGCAATTTAGTCGGCAGATAAGATCTTCCACAATTTAGCCAGTGTATTAATCTTAAAGCGATTAACTAGCGTTCTTTTGCATCTCCCCTCTATCAATCACCTTCCCATCCCAGATTGAATTTAGAGCGCTTTTAACCGGCTTACAGATTTTTTCATAAAAGGCTTTTACACAAAAGTTGGGTATACTTTAATCAAATTTGGTGATTTGCAAAACCGCATCTTCTATTTCGCATCAATTAGTCCAATGAACAGTCATTAAAGGAAATATCTGTGCGCAATGTGAGAGATTTAATTATATCAGCTGAGAAACCAGATGCTTTGAGCTGACTTCTATGGTGAAATATTGTATTAAAATTTGGCATTTTTATCAGAAGTTTAAAAAGTCATATGTTGCCGTATGCTGTTCTAAGTCAACGTGTATAGACGATAGTAAAGTCAAATGATTATAATATATATATATATATATATATATATATATATAGATTTTATAATTAAATCTATCTCTCCGACTTTTAATTTTGATAAAATTACAATTTTTCTTCACGTTGCCAAGGATAGTTTATTAGGCTCACTTTTGTAAGGAAAACGATTTAGAAAAGAGTTTAATTTAAGGTGACGCCATGTTAAAGTAGATTAATTTTTTTCGTGCAAGGGTTTGGATTTAGACGCGCATTAATTACTAACCTAATTTTAATTTTACGTGGTTTGAATTTACCAAAACGACCTTCACTTCATTACTAAAATCATTGAGCAAGAAATATGGAATCAGAAGACTGGGATCGAACGTCCTGGAAGAACCACAGTATCGCTGTCAATGTACATATGTCCAACTTTTTCTATTCGGCTTGTAGAAAAATTCGGAAAGTCATTTGAACAACGACTCCCAAAATGCAATAAAATAAAGTAAATAAGTTATTTTTAAGCTTAATTAACAATATGGTTATCATAAAATTTTAAAGTGCTTGCTTCTGTATTAAAGGCTGCCAATTACAAGGAATTGAATTGACCTCAGACATGCCATTAAAACAGTAAAACTAATAGCTTAATTTGGATTTTCTAATAAGAAGGCAACTCATTAACTATAAATGTGGTGTCATAATTTACGTTAAGATACTCAAAATGACCCCCCCCCCCTCCTCTCTCCCTCACCAGTTCAAGGTTCCAGATCTGATTTTGAAATCATGATTGAATTCATGTGTAGATAAGACCCAACGTCTATGCTGATTTTATAGGATGATCAATTTTTCAAGAACTTTTTTAACTATGTGATTGGAGAAGGTAGTTGATACCAGCCATAATTCTCTCAATTACCGCTGTTCACAGATTGCTTAGCAGACTTCGACGGGGATATCAAAACCAAGCAAAGTGACATCCCTCTACTGCCTTGTGCTTAAGAAGGCAAAGTAGTTCTATAATTTTATTAACTAATCCTGCTGAAACAAAAAACGGAATTTAGACGTTCTGAACAGGATACATTGAACTACCTAAGTTATAGCGGAATTTTAATCTGAGTTCATTACATTGATTTAGTTAACATCAAATGTCACTTCCTTGGCTAGTACTAATGATAGTTGATCTAACATTCTTAGTAAATTTCAGGTTTCCTCAAGCATCTATTATGACGATCATTCATTCATAATTTTAAACCGGATTTTTTTACATTTCCTCCTCTCAAGTCCAGAGTTTCTTAGTTGAAATGGCATATAACGGTGACAATGAAGCTTCCTCTATGACCATAGCCTCTTTTGTTCTTTTTGAATTGCCAGGATACTGCAGTATTTAATGTGGGTTAATAAATTAGTTGCCAAGGCAATAGAAAAAAATTTGGATTGAATATGGGAGGCTATTTTTAGCTATTTCCTTATCATGTTTTAATTCATTCAATGGTGGATAGAAGCCTGCATCTCCATTTTTCCAGATTTGAACCACTTAGCTTGCGTCAAAATATGCACTAGTTTCTATTTTGTTTGCTTACAGATCCATTAAACTTGGCTTTACATAACTTTACTGTCTACAAATTAAACACTTTTAAGTAGTCATGATTTTTTTTCACTTTCATGAAGCAAATTTAAAAGTCTTATTCTTTGAAACTGTTTGCAAATAACACTACTTAAATGCATTTTGTCACTGTTTTAAATTTCAACAATGGATTCTTGGTTTTTTTCTCTCAGCAAGACTTGACGTGACTTAAATGCACCTGCATAGTGTGGGATGTAATTGGGTTGAATTAGGAATTCAGCGTTGGAATATCTCATTTACATTTGGGCAATTTTGCATGATTGATTGAGACGTAGTTTCAACTTACTAGGATCATTTCAATGCGAAAATTGGGGCAGATGTATTTCACTTTCACGAAATTTAGACAGATTGCGAAATTAAATATTTTTTGTGTAATATTTACATTAAATTATTATTAAAGTTAAATTATTCTTTTATATTTGAGTTATTTTAATTTTTAATCTCATATAATGTAATTCAGAGGAATTTTAATTCAGACTTCACTATAATTAACAAAAAGTTTTACCCGACATTATTTGTACTTATTCATAAAAGCGAGCATATATTTTGAAGGTTTTGATAAAGTATTATTTGTAGAAATCTCAGAATTGGTAAGTCACAGTTCATTTGACTTCCGACAAATATCATACAAACAATTATAAGAGGAAAAAGTGAGAGTAATTTTAATGCTCAAATAAAATCGATTCACCTGATTCTTTAGGCATCACATTTACCACTATATTTCTTCTGCGTGATTGGATTTGTATTCACCTTTCCTTCCATGTAGTAAGCCATAAGTCAATTTAAAGTATAAGCAATTATGTTAAGGAATTTTATTTTAGTTAATTAAAATAGTAAAATAGAGAGAGAGAGAGAGAGAGAGAAAGAAAGAGAAGGGGGAAATAAAGTACACCGTAATCACATACGCGAGCATATTTGCATACGAATGACGACGATCTACGTCTGTTTATGATGTCCACTCAAAGTTTGTGGTTTTGTACACTCCGATAGTTGGGGGGAGGCGACATCTTGACTTCGTGAGAAGCCAATTTTGTTGAGGTTCTTGAACATCGCACGTCTAGAACTCGCATTCGATTCAGCAGCCGCCGGCGGTTGCTGTGAAGACGAAGTTGACGCCTGCATTTGGTGAACCGGGGGAATTTGAACGGGTGTTTGGGTTTGAAGAGGTGGCGGGGGAGGAGACCAATTACGAGAAGTGAGAGCAGTCTGAAATGACTGCATTCGTCGAAATTGCTTTCTTTTTGCAGCCAATTCTTGATTTATGGGGGGTGGAGGTGGCTGAGCTTGGGAGGAATTTAAACAGGATGGAGATGCCTTGGCGAAGAGCTTTGGTTCATCTATTCCATAGATCCAGTAAACCTTTCTACTCATACCACTAATCACTTGACTGGAGACTTCAAATGCCCGTAGAAGTTCAGCTAACCATTGCTCTACAACTATTTTGTCCTAAAAGGCATAGAAATGCCTCCTCAATAATTTTAAGAGCAACAATTTTAAGTAATTTACAATGTTAAGAACTCATTTAAGACTTGAATTCAAGCCAAGACTTAATTAAATGGGGGAGGGGGTTGAATAATTTGATCACCATTTAAAATATTAGTCAATGCACACACAAAATATGAGTTAGATATCGTGAAAGGTTTTATTTGTATTTGGGAAAACGAAGGCTGACTCGCAAATAGTTTGATACTTAGAAGAAGATGCCGAGAAAGCAAAAGTAAATTTAGATGACATAATTGAAAAAATATGCAACAATGTTCTGTGGTCAGAAATTTGCCTTAAATGTTGGTTCTGTAGTGTACGTAGATGTATGAGGGCTATCGTTTTTGCTAGATATATTGTGTTCTTTTAAAATTAGATGCGCAGGTTCATGAGAGTATTTTATTTTTACTAAATTTCAAACTAAAACACTTACTTATATCAAAAAATAAGGCCTATTTTTAGAATGTTGGTTCTGCCGTAAAAATAGTCCCACGTCCATTAATTGGTTCACTCACCATGCTGTCGACACATCCAAATTGACAAGTTAATCAGCGAAATACAACTTATTTATTGCAGTTAATAAATCTCCAATCTTTCTGCTTTTTTATTCCCCAAATAATTAAAATTATGCAGTGCCTTTACTGCCTCTTATTTTCACTGAGTGTGCACTTGAAAGTGAGTTTGTTTTCACTTATCATAAATTGAACTACATATAATGCGCTTTTAGGCGGTTTGACAATGACAAAACAAACAGCAACATTTTTTTTCCAACTTCCGCTTACAAATTGTCTGAAGTGCATAAAAAACAGCACTGGAAACAAAATGTAATTTTACCTTGTCAAAGTGATTTGGATTATTGCAATAATAAACTAGAAGACAATATAATAAATAACAGCCAAAGAATTTTTGACAGAAATTTGATCCAATGCTCCTTATCATGAAGAGGAAAAGGCCTCTAATACATTTCCCATAACATGCCATTAAGCTTAGCTTATTTAATTACAGGAAGATAGAAGGATAACGAGCTAACAATCAACTAATTGATTTATTCAAAAGGTCTGTTTTGAATCGCTCAATGTGAAAATCATGAAATTTGAATTAAGGAACACTGGGGGTATAATCCAGTAACTTGAAAGTGGCCACCGTTGAAATGGTGTACAAAATACCCCGTTTCTTCCTATATTTTATGATGAATCGTTAATTTTCAGTAATTGAAAAATATTTTGCATAATTGATTTGCCAAAGTGGGATAAGTGGTTTCTCTTTTGCATTTCATGAACTAAATGCACACATATCAATCTTGTGGTAAATCAAGAGAGGAAAAATGTGTTCAATTTGCGAATTAACTTTGCCGTGGGCAAAATTAATGAAACTTCCAGTTAAAAAGAAGAATAATGCAGGATATTTAGAGGATAAAGCTGATTTCTTTAAAAAATTTTTCTTCTACGCTTGACAATTGTGAGTGAAATTAATTTTTTTTGATATCTCAAATAAGCAAAATCACTTGTTTTTTGAATTATTCACATGAACAATCGAAGTATTCGAAAATCTTTCAACAATTTTTTCCTAACATTATTTCTCACATTGGGATGGGCAATAGACTTACCTCCACGTGGTGCACCCTGGGCAACGTATACTCATACGGCAAAAAAGTCCATTAACCGGCATTTGACTTCTGACTTCAAACTACCATGGCCCGACTGCTTGTCATATTCGACCCCCTCCACAGTACTCACCTTACCTTTTTCTCTATCTTTGTGCCTGTCTGCCTCTTTTGCATCTGTGAATCGCTCTTTTGTTCCCCACCCCTCGACTTTCTGCTACTTTGATAAACCTTCCCTCTGTGAAGCCCGAAGTCAGCTAAATGGCTAATAATATCTATCAAAACGCCTGCCATTTGAAATAAATATTTCTCACATTTTAGTTGAGTGCTATTAACTTTTAATTAATTAATATTTTAACACGAAATAGTTCAATGAGCTTGTAAAGACTGCTTCAAATTAGGTATCCACCTCTTTTGACAATATGGCAAAATTCAATTCCAAGTAGCTATTAGCGAAAATATAGGGGAGAGGGGGGGACATTCCTTCTGAGCCTTCATGTCTAGATGAATTAGAATTTATTCGATCACGCAAGTAACGAGTGTCTGGTAGATTCCTCTTTTAGAAATAATGACAGACTCATAAATTCCAAAGGTTTTATTATTATTTACTTCCGATTCAATGGAGTTGTTTATCTTACTTCATTATTTTGCATTTATATGTGCGCTTAGAAATTGCTATTAAAATGTAAGGCGAAAAGCAATAGTCTCCATCAAAGTGATAGCAAAATAAAGCTTGTAATATACCTGTGAGGTAAGGAAAATCTTGGATTGACTTTTGAGAACAATGATAATGACACCGTCATATTTGTTCACGCGCTGAAGAGTTGGGTAGATTGAGGCGATATCCAACATTGATATAAACTGCAAATAAGACACAATATGCAAATATTTGGTCAGAGGTTTTGAAAGTAAATACTAAATTAGGTAGTGCGGGATAGATAGAGCTGGATGGATATCTTGATCGTGTCAGAGCATATTAATTATTGAAATCATTATCTTGAGCAAAGGTAAAGAAGTGCTGACGAAAGATGGCAGAATACTCAAATTTTGAGATCAGATGTGCAGATGTACACAAGATGCCATTTTGGAACTCAATTATTCCATCATAATATTAAATTCTAAGTCAACTGTTTGAGGGAGTAATGCAAGTGATCAAGACAAAAGAGGCCTCTTATGAATAAAGAAAGTAAATTAATATTATGTTTTTAATTATAAGTAGTGATTACAAAATACTGGGATTAACAACTTGCTGAACAGCTAGCTGTTTACAGCAAGCGTTGACAGTGTTCTCTTCTACCTTTCTGCTCATAAATCTGCTCGTATCAATGTCTATTGAGCCACTCATTAAAAGTCATTTGAGAGTGATTTCCGCAATCGCGTTGAAAATGTTTATTTTCAACAATTTGTTTGTCATTTTACATAGTCTGTGGTTATAATGTTTGGAACACCATCACTGTGTTGACGTAATTGATTCAGCATGTTGTAACATGATGTTGGTTTATTCATTTGGTTTGAAGAAATCTGATTGATTGTCTCGTTGACGTCTCAGCAATCCCGTGAACGCATTGAACATTTACCGGTGAACCACCAGGTACGTGCTAGTGACTGAACCTGCATTGTGAAATCTTGCAACTATTCTCGGGACAACATATTTAGCAGGTGCATGATCTGCGGGATATTTTGTGATGAATCATTCAGCCACTATTTTAAAGGATTTATATGACTAATTAAGTTCAACAATAAACACTTTGTGCGATTGATACAGGAGGCACTCTACATGCTATATTCACAATCGTTAGTAACAGGTGAAAACGCAACACTGAGTACCAAACAGTTAACGGAAAGTGGGCGCCGGAAATCATGTGGTCCAACACAAGCGCTTTATAGCACTTCCAGTATGATATAGCACACGGACTCTAATGCCAATAACTCTCTCCGTAAAGCCCTTCATACTAAAAGGTGAATATAGCTTACTTCAGCACCCTTTAGAGGGATTCCATGCTGATTCTTGTTGTAAATCTCCAGTCGATTGGGAAACAAACGAGCATGTTTCTTTTGCCACGTGTGCAAAAAGGGACCTCCAAGTCGAAGCACCTCACTCTCCACTAAACAATCTGATGGACCACAGCCGAATATCCTTGGATCAATCCACCACTCAAGAAGGAGTTCTGCTGGCCAACTTGGAATGTCTTCATGATCGAGGGATTTATTTGTTGTAGAACTGGTCGGTGGTGGTGGTGGTGACAGGCTTGAAGAAGGAAGCGAAGGTAGTGGGACTATCGCTTTAGACATTGTCGTTGACTGTGGAGGGTTTGCAGCCGCTTCTCCTTCAGGTTGATTTGGAAGGGTTTGGCTTAGTTGATTCAAACGCTGCTGCAACTTGTCCCTACGTTTGCTCTCAATTTGGTCAAAATCTTCATTCACTGCATCAAATATCGTTGTGGTCATTTCGTGTTCCCAACGATCCGCTATCACCACATCAAATTCCTTGTAGACCTGTTGATTTTCAGTCGTCAGCTATATTTAATCAAAAATTGAATTATACTAGTAAAGAAGTGGCAATAAATTTTGTAAAGTAGCAGATTATGTTGGGAGGTGAATTTAAATAAATCGGCAAGGTTATTTCAAAGCTTCACTTTACGCGGTTCCCAATAGTGTTCTAAGCTTATTGGACGCCTTCCAAATAGATCTTCTCTTTAGGGTTTGTGGGTTTTAAATACAATCATTAAAATTGAATGTTAAATTAAACTTGTTTTAGATTATAAAAATATATTTTTTTATTTAATAGACAAATAATCTGTACAATATAAGTATATACACATATAATTATCGTTACAATATTATAGCCAAAAATTGGCTATATGAAAGGACTTAATTCAAAATTTTGCAAGGCAAGGAGTCTGTAATTTAGCACATTCTAATGAATATGAGAATTACAAACGTAACAATAAGTTGTTAATTTAATTGTTCTTGAATAAATTAATTCATTCTAACAACCAATTGTATACTAAAACAATAAGTTAAGTAATTTAAATTAATTTGATGTTATAGTATTTTTACACAAAAGAAACCAAAAAAGTTCAATGAGGATTTTTGAATGCCGTTCTACTTAATTTTACCATCTCAATTAGCGGAAGAAGTAACATTGAAAGTGTCAAGGCCAATCATTAGCTTTACCAATACGATCAATAATCATAAATATTAAGCGTAATCGTTATCCGCAATTAAAGAGGATAAATTAGGTAACTTAAAATGCAAAAATGTTACATCCCAGATGACAACAAACAAGATTAGTCAATATTTTTGAAGCGTTCATGTCACTCTTGGCTCCTTTTTAAACCCTACTTATTTTATGAGTTCGGGTACTTTCCATTAGCCCATTTCATTTTCTTCCCATAGTATAAATCCGTCAAGATTGTTCTCTTACTTGTAGCAACAAAAACAAACTTCTAAATGCTCTTAACCATTTTGAAAGGTGCTCTATAACCTCTTAGACGTAATCATTCATTGACAAAATTAACCAATGTAATTTTGACCTTCACTCCTCTCAAGACAAATAACCTCAATTGGCACAAACCAGGAATAGCATTGGTTATGACACAAGGACTTACCTCCACGTGATTCACCCCGGGCAACGTATACTCATACGACAAAAAAGTCTATTAATTGGCAGTTGACTTCTGACTTCAAACTATCATCGTCCCACTGTATATCATATTCAACTACTTCCACAGTTCTCATCTCAGCTTCTTTCTACCTTTGTGTCTGTCTCTTTTGCATCTTTGAAATACTCTTCTGTTCCGCCCCCCCCCTCTCGACTTTTTCTCAGTTTGATGTTTCTTCCCTCTATGAAGCCCGAAGTCAGCTAAAGGGCTAATGGTAATCATCAAAAAGCCTGTCATTTGATATAAATAAATAAATGACACAAAGACAAGAATGGAGAAAATAGTCCGATTGCACTCAGTCCTACCCCCACCAAATCTCATATCTTTAAATCGAATTTTATTAAATTTAGTCTTCGTATGAAATATGATTAAATAAACTTCGAAAAATTCAATGAAATTACCAGATACCTGTGATTTGGAAGGGAGAATTAAAATTGGTTCACATGTGTTCATTCATTTAAAAAAATCTTTTACGACATTCAGCTAGTTGTTAGCAATGAAAACAAATCCTTTATTTTAAAAGACTTTCAGTGCATTCAAAACAACATTCTCCAATAAAAGTGCAAAACATGCAAGCCTTTGTCACAGACTAACATTTAAATAGCATTTGAATTGTAAAGTTAATTTTTAAGGAGAGTACGCAATTTGGGCACTTCGAAAAATGTTTCTCTTCTTTCCGATTTCGGAATCGTTGAGTTGTACGCTATTACGCACAAAAAGACAGTTCATCTAGCTTTTTTATATGAGTCGCATTGTGCAAAAAGACTGGTAAATATATCATAACCCAAAAGTATTTCTCATGTTTTTAAAAAGTATTAGATGAAGATAGATAACCGTCTAAAAGTCTCAAAGAACTAATGAATCTTCTTACAGGTTTTGAGTTGTCTTACAGTTACATTTCCTTAAAAAGGGGGAAGGTATATGAAACTTGAAAACTACATAGAAAATTTCAATAGGTAATGCTATTCATATGTGAGAAAAAAGTATAGTCACCACAGCTTTAAAAAATGTGTACAATATTACAAAGAAGAAAGGCTTTAATGATGCGCATAAATATTAGTCGAAATAAAGAAGTAATTTTAATATCAATCAATACATTACTTAAAATAAAGACAATAAATAAGCAAACGAGAGGCTCCACCTAACCTATTCATTTGGAGATAAAATTATTTGCTCAAAATTACCTTGAAATAAAATTTTGTTCACTTAATGATTTAACTTCACAATAAAGAAACACAAGATTTAAGAAGAATATTAATCAATTTGATGGTCATTTTACGAAACAAATTTTCGAACACATTGAAAGGCTCTTATATATTTCAGTAGGAGTGTGCGATAGACTTACCTCCACGTGGTGCACCCTGGGTAACGTATACTCATACGGCAAAAAAGTCAATTAACTGGCAGTTGACTTCTCACTTCAAACTACCATCACCTCACTCCATACCATATTCCACCACTTTCACTATACTCACCTTACCTTTTTCTCTACCTTTGTGCCTGTCTGCCTCTTACAACTGTGAATCACTCTTCTGTTCCCCCTCCCTCTCGAATTTTTATCATTTTGATTTTCCTCTCCCTCCGTGAAGCCCGAAGTCAGCTAAAGTGCTAATGATAACTAACATAAAGCCTGACATTTTAAATATATATATATTTCATCAGGAGCCGCATTCGATTTCCAAATACCAAATACCGCTGTCACTGGTCTTATTTTTAATATTAAACTGTTAGCATCAACTAATCGCCGGATTTGCAAGCATAATTTGAACCCAAATCCTTCTGCTCGAATGATTTCATGCACTTCTGATAATTGATGTTATACAACCTTGGGTTTGTTTCGCATTAAAATAAATTAATGCATTTACCTAATTATATGGCGTTATGACATATTACAAACTTGCATTTTATACCTACCCGAATACCTTGTATATCCTCCTCATCAAAAGCTCCGATTTCAAAAGCGTCGGCTGCATTGACCTCGCCTTGAGGTGGAATAAGTGGAGGGTCAAGGCGTTGTCGTTTGGCCAACTCCCAGTCAATATTCGCGAGGTAGGAATGTGTCATAAGTTCCTCTGCCCTATAGTAAAAAAAGTCGTTTGCAAAGAGAGACTGGTTACCAATCCTGTGTTGAAGGATCCACAAATTTTGAGCAATTAGATTTGATTTTTCACAGATGTATCAATATTTGCACGTAGCAAAAATCAACGAGGAGTTGAGATCAAAAGAATTGCTATTTTCACTTATTAGTAAATTCTTTTAAGACGAAGAATTAAAGCTTTGAATCCTAGAAGCTAAATTTTGAGGGTGTATTGATTTGTTTGTTTAGCTATTTTGCGATTACTAAGGTCATATATCTTTGTTTTCCATTCATGCATTTAAGTGGTTTGGTTTAAAAGTCCATAATAGGTTATCTTCATGACTATAGCGCCCTCCAAGTTATTTTGAAATCATTTTATATCGTATTATCTCACTAATTTGGGGTATGCGATAGACTTAACCCAACGTGGTGCACCCTGGGCAACGTTTACACATACGTCAAAAAAGTCTATAAACCGGCAGTTGACTTCTGTCTTCAAACTACCACCACCCCACTGTATGACATATGCGACCCCTTCCATAGTACTCACCTCACCTTTTCTCTGCCTTTGTGTCTGTCCGTCTCTGTTACATCTGTGAAAAATTATTCTGTCCCCCCCTTTCGACTTTTTGTCACTCTGATGTTCCTCCTCCTCTCTGTGAAGCCCGAAGTCAGCTAAATGGCTAATGCTAACTAAATAAATCTTGCTAATATCTTTGTTAATAAAGTAAATCCATTGTAGCGAATTGATTAAGTGATCATTAATTTCTGATCTCAAAGAAAAGTTGATAATTCTAAAATAACAGAGACTATTAAACATTGCAACATTAGAAACCGCGAAATATTAAACACTTCGAAAGGGTGAAATGCAAATGTACTCGGCACTCAATTTAATTTAATTAAAATGCCAATTGTGAAATTCATTACCATTACTCCATTTTCACCTCCTATTAATACGGCTCTCTGCGTATACACGATTTTTAAAGAACTGCAACATTGAAATTATTTACTCGCCTTGATTTTAATAATGACCAAACTTTAGGGAGATTATTTTTTGGGTTCCTCTAAATTAACAATCATAATCAAGTCAAATTGGGTATTTTGCTTATCGAAAGCATGGACCTACTTGGTGCATAAAACGGTTTAACTTTGAGTATGATGCTCATTTTAAATTTATAATTGTTATTTTGAAACTTCAGTGAAAAACCGTTGCTGTGGTTTCAATTTTTTTCTAGTTCTTAAACTCAATTCCAGGTGCCTCACTTGTCATTCTGTTTCGTAATGAGCACAGGTGCTCTAAAGGAGTTAGTCAAAGGCTTACTTGATTTGAATAGAGTTTCCCTATATTCGCCATTCAGAAATAACAAAATTTGATAGAAGAAATCAACAGTTTATTTTAAGCGTTCTCATTTCTGTGCTCTTGAGATTTGTAAAGTGTGGTCTCTAACTTAAAGGCCACGTGGTGCACCCTGGACAACTTTTATACTTACATCAAAAAGTCTATAAACCGGTAGTTGACTTCTGACCTAAAACTATAATGTCCCCACTGTATGTTATATTCTACCCCTTCCACAGTACTCATCTCTCTTTTTTCCTCGCCTTTGTGTCTATCTCTTTCTCATCTTTGAATCTCTCTTCTGCTGTCCCTCTCGAATTCTTTTTACTTTGATGTTCCTCCCCTCTGTGAAGCCTGAAGTCAACTAAGGAGCTAATGATAACTATCAAAACGCCTGCCATATGATATAA
>UZAE01000744.1:0-18894 GCA_900617975.1 Rodentolepis nana | reverse complement strand
CATTTCCATATCTGACTTTACACGATCTTTGTCCAATGAATGCTTTTATCCAGTTTAGCATGTTATGCTTAATACCAATCTTTGCCAATTTTAGAATTAGCTTCTCTTTCCATACTAAGTCATATGCTGATTTGAAATCGACGAAAACAGCCGTAAGGGTATTTCTTGCATCAAGGGCATCTTTGATGTGTTGGGAGAGAGTGGCTACTTGTTGGTTCGTTGATCTTTGTGGCCTAAAACCTGCTTGTTCACTCCTAAGAATATTGTTGGTCTCAAGGAACCGGGTCAGCCTCATGTAAATCATTCCTTCTATTAGTTTAGTCAGCACGCTTGGGAGGGAGTTAGGCATATAGTTGTCAAAGTTGCTAGGGTCTTTGCTCTTTTTGGGTACTGCTATTACTATGGCAACTTTCCATTGGTTAGGTACGAGACTGGTCTCCCAGATTTTGTTGTAAAGCGTCAGCATGGTTTCCTTGGCTTTTGGACCCATTCTAATTAGAAATTCTGGATGAATACCGTCTTCGCCAGGAGACTTCTTGCACTTGAGCTGTTTTATCGCAGCATTAAGTTCGCAAAGTCTGAATGTTCAGTAAGTACATGATTTGGTGTTGCTCTTACTTCCTTAATTTCACCAAACTGTATTACTTGTGTCTTTAAATCTCTTGAAGATTTTCCAACAAAAGGGTTTTCTTTTGCAAAGTAGTTAGCTATTTCGGATTATGGGAATAGAACCTCGCAAAGCAGTTAGCTATTTCGTTAGGTAAGCAATTTGCTGTTTAAGCGTATTGGTTCTTTTTTGTGGGCAATTTGATTTTAAGCATATTGATTCTTTCTTGGGTCTTACAATTTGCTGTTTAAGCGTATTGGTTCTTTCTTGGGTCTCCCATTTGGAGGTTACCCAGGAATTTGAAAGTGCGTTGGCTATCGCATTGCTAATTGATGTTAGACATGAACTTGTCGAAGGAAGTCCGTTTAGCTTGTAAGATGGCTTGCCTTAGGACAACTGATTGTCGTCTCCAGGCTTGTACGTCTTTCATTCTTTCCGTCTGATCAGCAGTGTTTGAATGGCGTCCCGATTTCTTTTCAGTTCCAGTAAGTCAGGAGTTGTTCTGGTTCTATTGTAGTGCAAATATGTAGCCGGATTCTCATTGCTGTAAATAAGTTCCAGAGGGTTGCTCCTTAGCATGTTTTCGATTTCCTTTTCAGCTTTGTTTGTGTCATTGTAGCTCCATCTGGTGGTATGGGCGTTGAAGTTTCCTTACACTACCATTTTGTGTAAGGTGTTCAGAAATTCAAAGTTGGGACAATTTTGGGGTGGATTATAGACTGCATATATCTTGAAGCTTTCTGGGGTGGATTATAGATTGCACATACCTTAGGGTGGTTTTGACATTCAGGTGGATTATAGACTGCAAATATCTAGAAGTGGTTTTGACATTCCCAAATCATTAATCTGATTATTTCACATTTGTCTTGTGTCGAGCCCACATACTCTTGATTATTTCACATATGTCTTGTGTCGAGCCCATACTCTTGATTAAATTTTAGTACGAGGTGAGGCCTTCTTTTACTTCAGTTAGAATTCCACTTGCAACTTGCGGGTGTAACCTGGAAATTGGTAGTTCTGCCGTTCGCCATCCGAAAATGTCTATATAATAGGTTTGTACCATTTTTTGTACTTGGATCTTTTTGTAGAGTGACTTTCCTCCAGAATTCTACTGGAGGATCTGTAGACGAGGGCATTTCTCTTATAGACTTTTTTTAACCTAATCATACTAAATCAAAGTCTAATCAAATGCCGAGTGCTAGAATTTTTTGCCACGTTGTGCTGGGTGCGCCACGTGGAGGTAAGTCTATCGCGCACCCCTGGACAAAATAGTAATGTTGCCATTTTGATCACACTAATGATTTTCAATATATCAATGTTCACATATAAAATTTGGTTTCAAACAATTAGTATTCCACTTTAGAACCGTTCATTGTAGTCGTTTATGAAATTAAAATAGAAGCTCAAAACTTTTTTCTTTCCGCATTTATCCTACACCAACTAACTCTCTACTTAACCAATTAAGTAGATTCGATTTATACACGGATAGGAGTACATAAACTGCATGCATATACTCTATGAAGTTTCAGATTAATAAGGTGGTTAAGTTAAAAGCTTTTTAAATAATTTGACATGAATTTTTAAATAAAAAGCGTTCATAGTATCTAGTTTAAGTTCAAGTTTGCTATTTCAACGGCTCTTTTTGTTGAGTCTCGTATTGTACCGAAACGATTTCAATTGCCTTGCTTGTACCCTTTCCTCAATTTCGCTGCTAAAATTTGCAACTAAAAGTTATTGCAAAATCAGTTTCTATCAATTTTCAAAGCCGCTAATACGTTTTTGTGTCTGGAGCAAATTAATTTATTATTTTATTTACGCAGATCGCATTCTATCTAGAGGTGACAATTTTGATCATAAATATCACTAAGGTGATTGCAGATTAGTTGTCGAAGAGCTAGTAATTCCTATTTATAAAGGATATTGTTTCTCAAATTAATTATTAAGAAAGATGTTTTAGCTTAAGAATTACGTGATAATAAATATGATTAACTTGGGCAGTGACAGCAAAATTAAATGAGATATAACGATGGCGTAAGCCTATTAATTGCTTGTTAACCTCAATCCTCCTAATTACAGCCACACAATAATGGAAATGAAAAAAATTTGCCAATAAATTGTGATTTTACATGACGTGAAAGTATAGATGCAAATATGAGGAACTGCGTGGAATGCATTTAGGTAACTGAGGAACTTAATGTTATTCAAATGCTAAAAATACTCCAAAAACAAGTGGAAAACTTCTAATCCATGACTGAGAAGAAAGGAATTTTCTTCGGCAAATTAAATAAAGTGAGTTCATATTTGAAGAACAAATGGGAAATTAATTGTTAATTGTTGACATTTTACTATAACGGTACCTTGAAATGGCAAACCATTAAACCCCCTTCAGGCATGTAGCGGATTACTACATTCATAAAGTATTGACGGACTCAGAAATCTCTATAACAGTGTCTCCTATATCTTGTTGAATATATTATCACAAATTATAATTTTAAAGTGCAATTTAAATGAATTCTTTGATCGACAGAAATACAACTGAAAACCGTGTCCAACCATCTAATCTAAGCTTGAATTTCATCACGATATTTGAGATTCGATAAAAATGTGTGCTATGTGCACTTCTTAGTATGTACTGAATGAAACATAAACTGGTTAACTTTAAATACGGCTGGAACATTGCTTTAATTGTAAAATTTTTCACGCATTATGTTTTACTATTTCACCCATTGCCAGTAAAGATATATTTTCTATTTAAGAAGGCTTTGGCGATTTCCAATTTACTTTAGAGCGTGTACTTTTCAAAGCAAAGAGGAAGCGGCAACTTTGGCAATTCGTTCACAAAGCGTGAGTTAGAGTATTTGACATAACATTGATTTCGTGGAAGACATTGGCAATTAATGACTTCACAATTTTGTGAAATTGGAAAATGATATTTCAAGAGATTGAAATCGCAAGAATGAAAAAATAAAACTTCATGGGTTCTCAATTTCAACACATTACCACCTAAATATTCTTTATTTATCTTCATTTCCTCAATCTGTAAGTCAAAACACTGTCTACCACTAATGCGTTTGCTAAATTTTGAGTGAAAGGTAGATAACAATTTTGTTCTCAGCAATTACTTGCATGGTAACTTATCTATCTGTTTTAAATTAAAATTAATAAACAGCTCATCTTTCTTCACAATCAATCTTGATGGCTTAAAGATGCTACTTAACATTAGACTACTGTCTCTGGTCCAGTAGTTCAATGACTCGACATTGTTAAGATCCAATGCTCTGCTGCTTTGGGCTATAAAGCAAGATATTTGTATTTGGAAATTTAATGCGTTCAAAGTTGATTTTGCAGGGAACTATGTAAATATGCTTCATCATTTTCGCAGCATTGTGCCATCTTGTGAATATTATTACATTTAGCTCACTAAATTTAGAGACTATCAACATGCTGATATCGTGTATAAATTAATATAGATTCCACACAAGGAGGCACAACTCATTTGCTAATCGTGAACCGAAACGTGACTTTTGATGAAATGAAAAAAATATTTTCTATCCGTTTTTTGAAGGCTGCCACGCTTCTCACACCTTAATGAGAATGCTGCAAGCAAAGGCAAAATTGGATTAAATAAGGCCCAGGAGGGGAAATGAAATATCTCATGACAGGCGCTTATCATTTAATGTCTATTGTTAATTGAAAAGTTGAATGCATCATAAGCAGAATTAGGAAAAGATATCATTGGCATTTTTGCTGATAGTCATATTACTCTCATCTTTCTGATTGCTAAGGCTGACATTTTTCTCAGCCAATATAAATTAATATGGATGCCACGACACAACTCATTTGCGTTTGCAAAGAGGAATGCACCTATAAAAATAAATTTATCTGGCCAGGATTTTCGAATTAAATGTTCAATTATCAGCGCCACAGCTAAATATAAAATAAAATCGCCTCTGTGGAGCCTTAAGTCAACTTAAGTTCTAATGATGACCATCAAAACGCCTGTCATTTAAAAAAATATATAAATACATATGTTTACGTAATGTAAGAAAATGCGCTATCAAGAAACTACGTTTTAATTGCCTGTTTGACAACAACAACAGAAATCCTGTAATCAGTGCAGTTATTTATAACTTGATAAGGTTGTAAATTATAGTCTTCTCTTCTTTTCTATTTGGCGTGTATATTGACCCTAATCGTTCAAGGTTCCCCATATAGAAAATTAACAAAACTCTCTTTGTTTAAATATACATACAATGCGATTTTCAATAGGCTTCAAAATTTTAAATATTTACGATTGATTAATTTGTTCCGCATTTATGCTACTTTTCTGATATTAATTTATTTAAAGGTGATCCTGAAAAGAAAAAATCGTTCTCAATACAATTAGAAGTCTTATATTTGAAGATGTGCAACCCTTATCTTTCCAGATTTTCTCACTATTTTTTTTGCAATTGGTCTCCTTTCCACTTAATCGAACAATAGCTAAATCATTTCCACCTTTTATTGCAGTCTCCCACATATCGACAGATACTAGATTTGAATTCCTCAGGGTACTTTTTATCGACTAATAGGCATGTGCATTAATAGTTATAATTAAAGAGCTTCCAATTGAGCTTGGAGTGACATTTATTGTGGGGTATAAGGGTGACCATAATATTTTTCAATGCCAGAGATATTTATCAATAGCTTGGCTGCCAATTGAGTTGGATATAAAATCAAAATCAACACATTTTAATTAAAAGAAGATTGAATCTGAAGTAAATTTTATGTTTCTAAATGATGAAACTGAAATTGTGACTCACGAAGGCTACTTCTCAAGTCGTATTAGGTTTATACGCACCTTGATATGCATTTTACTTGAACATTGATATTACTTACTTGTTTACGTTTGACTTGGTTTAGGCATTTTGAGATTAAGAAAAAGATCACTTTTTTGATTAAATCAATAAAAACACATAGTTTTAATAAAATTTTCTGGCGAACCCATATAGTTAGAAAATTATTGATGCAAGAAGAATAGCCATCTTGGCATAGATTGACAATTGAGAACGATATGTGGATGCGGTGGTTGTAACAAGCAGAGGCCTTGAAAGTGTTGCATAGACCTGAGGCAATCTTAATGTGGACAAGAGAAAAAAACATTTGCAAGTATCAGAACTTATTTTTATGCCTATTTCTCTATTCCAATCTGAAAAGTCAACAGAGTGGTGAGCACTGGTTACCTGGACGTAGAGTAGAAATGACAAGAATGTATCTCACCTTGACAGGTTATTACAAATTATCATTGGCCGTTAGACACAAATATCTTGTTGACTTCGACTGAAACAGTATTCTGGTGAGTCAAAAAGAATCACAAGCAAAAGCGTTTAAAAAAGACTACCATCTGCATCTATGCATAACTTAACCTATTGAATGTGGGGAAATTTTGGAAAATTATCGCTGATAAGAGCATGTAATACTTGGATACAGCATCATTTTCCCCAAAGTCCAGGATAGATTTGACACTTTAGAACATTCTCAGAACAATAACCTTATGCGACTTTCCCAAAATTTTGCTTAACGCATTTCCAGCCAAATATAGTTAAAGGATAGACTTGCCACTAAGTGGTGCACATTAGTCAATGTATACTAATACGGCAAAAAGGTCCTTAAACAGGCAATTGACTTCTGACTTCAATCTACCATGACCCCACTATATATCAAATCCATCCACTTTTACATTACCCATCTTACCTTTTGCACTGCCTTTGTGCCCGTGTATTTCCTTTATATCTGTGAAACACTCATTCGTTCCCACTCTCATTTTTTTCTTAATTTGTTGTTGCTCCCCTCTGTGAAGACTAAAGGCAGCTAAGGGATTAATGACAGCTCTCAACACGCCTGATATTTGAAAGAAATGAATTAATCAATTTTTGATCAAATTGTACATATTGAATAAAACCATAAATTAGACCTGAAATCTTGGGAAAAAATACCTTTCGTATTGTATGTGATAGGAAACATTTATTTACTACCGTAATAACTTAGGCCATCTGGATGTCGTTCAGGTTCGAAATAGTTGCAACCAGGCTTCATATAGAAGATGTTGCTTCAACTACTTACTCAGGCTACCCAGGGCAGTCAAACTGCATCGTGTTTCAAACATTCTTCATATATTTTAAAATTGATGTTCACAGACCATGAAATGTGGCTTTCACTATTGCACTCCTGATTGTAATTAATTGAGGAAGCCTAACATGCTGTACAGCCGATTCACATGGTCTTGACATGAGAATTTGCATTTTATCACTGTAAAAGTCATAATTTATGCCACATTCGTTAACTTTCTTCCGTCCTCTGCATTATTCGAATGTACTCTCCGAAGGTTGCGCTAGAAGTGGCCAGTAAAAAGTATGGAACCAGATTCGACTGATGTGAAAAGAAATTGTGTAAGTAGATAATTAGGCTTAGTTAATATTAATCCAATTGAAGGAAGTTTTATTTTAAAAGGACTGTTCCAAAAGTAATAGATTTATTCTATACAACCGTTTGGCTCGAAATTTAAAGCCAGTTAAATTAATAATTTGCTGCTTTGCCATTAATCGTTTCCACTTTCTTCATGTTTGCTTCCATACAATCCATTCCAGAGGTAGTATGGCCGATTATTGACAATGGTTAACATATTGTTATTGCAGTTTACTATTGACAAGTTTACATTATGTTTTAGCTTCAAGTTCATAATATGTATCCATCATTTTATAGGTCTACCTAATAAGTAGAGAAAATATTTTTTTACAATTTGTTAAAAGTTAAAGAATTTGCCGATTTCAAGATGATTTGACTTTATCTCTTGCTTAGTGTGATCCTAAAAGCAGTTTAGAAATTTTTAAAGAGTTTAATGGTAAAGGAAAACGATGGATGCTTAATGTTGAAGTCAAACTTCCAAAGAAATAAATAAGCAGGCCAAGATGATTAAATCTTTGAGTTGCAAATTTGAAACAATTTATTTTTATAGATGCTTGGTTTTTTTTGTTTGTCGGAGTTGACCTAAGTTGGTCCACTGATCTGCCAATTTAATTCTTGAAATGGAGGTAGTTCTGTGTTAGCGCTTACAATCTCAATAATTTAATTTCCAGTCATTCTATTAAGCAGATATTAAACATCTAAAACTTAATGGAAATCACCAAACACGAGCACGATATTGTGGTTCAAGGAGATATTTTGATCATGAAATAAGTAAGGAAACAATGCTATCGACATAAACAGATTTAATGGAAGATAGTGATCGAAGTTTAATTTGCTGTCGTAGTTGTGATCACAAAATCAATGACCATTGGGCATTGATTCACGGATCTGCGCATCTTGCTGTTCTTTACGAATTCGTTACACTGACTCAGCATTTGTCATCAAATTTTGATATGCATAGTGCGAGCCTTCCAAATATTCGTTGAATTTAAATGATCATTTTTGTTTCCGATTTAATTCAATTGGGTTGCGTGAAAAATGTAAATGGTTTCAGTTAACAAACTCAAAATCTTGATATTATTAGAGAGTATACCTGATTTCTAAAGCCTAGCTCACATGACAATGATAGCACCTAGGAAACTAACTATAATTCTATTTGTCAAATTGATTTAAACAACATCCATAAATTAAACGATGCGGTTAATAAGAATTTAATTTTTCAAAGAGGCAATTAGCTGTTGTTATTAATGGACATTAAAATAGAATTTCACTTTACCGGTTTGAATAATATTAAAATACACATATGAATACCGTCAATTATTTTATCGCCAAATGGAAAATGGTAGATTATAATAAGGCGTTAATATTTCTACATGTGCAATATGTAAAAGATTAACTTTTTCCTTAATTATCCAATTCATCCTTTTTATCAGCGTCCAAATTTCTGTAAACATTTTTCTGCCAAATCAAAGTGGGGTTCCAAGCTGTCGTTAGCATATCTCAAAAATTCTTATCTCAATTGTGTTTGTGCTTGCTAAAATAAATAAAAACAATTGGATTTAATAACCAAGTTATATAGTTTGTACTATACATTTACAGCACGATATTTTGAGCATTTATTATGATAATGAACAGTCTCTAAATAATGCGTTAAAATTGACTTCTAAATTGCAAGACAGTCGTGTCACTAATTAGGTAAAACTTATTTCACTATAGGTAGAGTTAAAAATAAATTTCAGTTTTATATAACTTTTTTACTGTAAGTAAAAAAGTGAAGTGGTCTTTAATCGATTCTTTCCATATTTATTGGCAATGGTTCAGCAACTAGAGCAAAAGAAATAGATATTGAATTTTGCCACTAAATTTTAAAATTTAATGACATTTTGAAATACGTTTGGCAAACTATCCAAATACTAGTTATTTTATATGCGCTATCTAACATGGGACCACTTCAGGCAAGTAAATCGAAGAAGCCAAATAATTAAGGGGTATTTCATCTACTTCCCTGAATGCTCATCCATCAAGAATTTGGCATTGGAATTTAACTAGGAAAGTAGGAAATCATAGAAATTTATATTTATTCCTTTGAGTAATGCAATTTAGAGTCAAGCACGATCTGTTTCACCAAACTTTAAGAATACCCCATAATTTACAGAAAAAACAAAATAAAGATTTTGTAAACCTCAATTGAACCTACTCCACCTTGTATATTCCACTACTGACAAGGCGTGTTTCCTATTGACGGAATGAATTGAATGAGCTTGTATTTGAAGACTTAATGTGCACAAATCCACCAGATTCATCAATGGATTGATTGCAACTTTTCTTGACGTAATTGGTAGCCAAAGCAAATTAAGGCTGACAATCTGGAAAATATGACTAAAAACCCTTAACATATTAGTTACTCAACCCTAAAGAGTGTTAATATGATTATAAACTTGACCCTCAATACTCAATATGTGTTTTCTTGAATTTTTTATTAATTTTTATTTATTAATCTAATATATGATCTTGCAAAGTTGTCTTGTAGCCTCACTTATTTTATTCAATCAACAATGTGCAGATTTCCATGATATTAAAAAATTCAAATTCAAATTCTACTTGAATGAGTTAGTAATATCAAAGCTTCAGTGATATGCTTTTCAATGAAGGTGGATTTAATGATGACAATGAATTCCAACTTCTTTTTTAAAGATATTTTCCGAAATATCATCTATATGAATTTCCTAAAATAGCTCGTGGGCTGATAAGAATGATTAAAAATATAATTTCAAGCACAAAAATAATCCCTGCCAAGTGTTTTTATATGTCCCTCATAAAATTTGAACAGTGGATCTAATTCAAATGACACTAAGATATCCTCCGTTACTTTCCTACAACTTAATACTACTTTAAAATAAATTAAGTATTATTGCACACGTACGTGTTTAGAAATTTTGCCGTTTCAAGGGTCCCTTAACTGGGGGGGGGATTTTGCGAAGTGTTGGAGTGATGAGGCACTATGAGTGACGCTTAATGGGAATAAAGAGTACATGGAAGAATAGAAATGATCATAGGGGCATGGCAAATAGACTTTATGATGTAAAGTATAGCACAGTTTTATGATTAAACACAAAGGGTGCGTGTAGACTTACCTTCACGTGGTGCACTCTGGACAACGTATCTTCGTATATCAAAACAGTCTGTTACTCGGCATTTCGCTTTCTATTTATTATGATTTGCTTAAAACAATGCTATAGGAGACATCACCCATGTCAGTGCAAATCACAGCGACTACAGATCATCCAGTGGCATATTGGAGGGATCCCACAGGACAAAAAGTTCCAAGTCCAGAAAACAGTACAAACTTATGATGTAGACATTTTCAAAATTATGGAAGTAAACATTTCGCATGTTAAACTGAAATACTGCCAATTCTCATGTTACAACCTGTACAATCTACCTAAATAATTTATGAAAATAATAAATAAATAAATAAATAATTAAACTAATATTTCGAAAAATGTGACCGCATTAGGTTACAAATAAAATATTGCATTTCAATGTGATTCAATCTTGTAACGCAATCTTACTTAATAGAGAAAGCCATGGAACTGAACAAAGTATTACAAATCAAAGACAAACCAAAAAATCCTTATACTCATTAATCCATTAGCAGATAATAATATTGAGAGTTTCAACCAACTGCATGACCATTCTCCAGAGGAAATGCACTCACTGGCTCTTGAAACAACCAATGTCAACTATCCTTCAGTTGAAACGCTCGAGTTCTTCACTGTTGGTCATACATAGGAAACCAAGCAAACCTTAAACGGAAGCAAAGTGCCACCCAAAACAGCTAAGATATCATAATGTAAAATCTCTATCCGTTGATGAAGGAAAACAATCATTAGTCCTACAGTAGATTCCCGGTCATTGTGTCATAAAAGGCAATGAGCTTGCTGACTCACTTGCTAAGAAGGGGGCAACAATTTTTTCAAGGCATACACCGGTCTTTGTTTTCCACACGATAAAGTCCCTAATAAATAGAGAATTCAAAACCTTAATGTGCAACTAAATTAAAGCTTGAACAAAGAAGAAACATTAGACAGTGGCAATCTTTATCATAACCAACTGGCCAAGAATAGAGGCCGTTGCTGCATTTAAACAAGATTCCATCCCAGAGCACCAGCATAGCCCAGGAGTAACCACTCAACCAACTGCCCCCTATGTTACCTTACAGGTGGAAATTAAGAAGACACACCTGATTCGGTGTCCAGCTATAAAGATAATGACGAAAACGCAGAGATTCTGAAATGCCAGAAGAAAGATAATAAACGGCTACATATATACCTTCTTACACTTGGGGAAAGCTGAAATCGACTAAGTGTCTAATGGTAAATAACATAAAGCGTGCCATTTGAAATAATAATTATAATTTCTATTACCTTTTTATGCTTATAATTTTTTTTATGTTGTTAAAAAGCCAGATCCAATAACGGAGCAATTTCTGAAGAATATATAAAATGCGCTTCCACTACTTATTCATTTAAGTATAAATGAATATCAAATAATTAAAAATATACCCAATCCTTCTTTTTGGATTCAAATGGATAAATTTTGGAGCGATGCCTGGGTCTTGGAAATTCGATTAAACTATTCAAATAAGCTTACTATTTTGACTTCGATTGACTAGCTCAAATAATACATTAAACTTCAAGTCATGATTTTAGGATCATGATTGCTCGTTGCATCGGTGTTTTAACAGATAGTATTCAGTCTCGGGAGTGCAGCCTTGAAATTAATTGGCTGCCGAATAGTCAACCAATAAAGTGTTGTCACTCAAAGGCAATATGAGATTTAAGGATGGTTTCGTTTGAAGCTGTTTGTAAGTGATTTTCGTTTTAATGGCCACGAGAGATGGATTTCAATGGTGTTAGAGAATTCCAACATCTTATTTTAAAGGCATTTTTTGGAATAATGAAGTATTCCATTTGGCACGAGTCAATAAAATCAAGCTTGAGATTATTCTTTTGCACTTACTGTGTGAAATTGTTTAAAATATGTTGGATCATTTAATAATAATGAAACGGCAACTATAATTATTATTTCAAATGGCACGCTTTATGATATTTACCATTAGCTACTTAGTTAATTTCAGTTTTCAGTTCTGGCTTTTCAGAATCTCTGCTTTTTCGACCTTATCTTTATAGCTGGACACCAAATCGAGCGAGTCTTCTAAATTTCCATCTTTGAGGCTACATAGGGTGGCATGTTGGTTTAGTGGTTACTCCTGAACTATGCTGGTGCTGTGACAAGCAATCTTATTTAAACTCAGCAACGGCTTCGATTCCTGGCCTGTTGGTAATGCCAAAGATTGCCACGGCCACTGTTTTTTCTTTGTTCAAACTTTAAGTTAGTTGCACATTGAGATCTTGATTTCCCTCCTGATTAAAAACTGTATTGTGTAGAAAACAACGACCGGTTTGAACAAATTTTGTACCACTTTTTGAGCAACATTCAAGTTGTCATCCATTTCATAAATTACATTAGTCACTTCATTATCGAAAAAAAGCGTATAACTAACTCAATTTGCCTTAATGCAAGAAATTTGTTTGTAAAATTGTACTTTCAACGCAAATGGTAATAATGCGACAATCATCTAGAAGAAACAAATATGAACCACCAAAATATTAGTCAAAATTACGAAAGTTAATTCAAAATGGGTAAGATCGATTTTTAATAAAGCAGAGAATTTTACACTTTGAGAGGGCAAAAATGTAGTGAGAACGCCTGTCATGTGGATCAGGTAACGAAATGATCTGCAGACAGAAATATGCCATTCGTACAATTGTATTTTATATAAGTATTTCCATTGAAATTTCCTCAACGTCTCATTCTCTGGATCACTGTTAAAATGAAGGTACGATGGCCGTCAAAGAACTCGATTGGTGGTAATTTCAAACTTGCATGCGATGAACCCATATAGTCATGCATCATAATCATTCATTTCGTAGCTAGCAGGCAAGCTGGTCGTGGCTATCGAAGGCATCTCGCTTTGCACAGAATGAAACCCTCTTACAACTAACCTCAGGCTTGAAAACACTTGTAAGCACCTCTTCTCTTCTACAGCACGTTATCCGTTGGTGGCTAGTTGAGATCAACTTAAGTTAGCGCAATACTAATAGGCTTTAATTTTACCACCAACTATTCACAATCACCACTAACATATTATCATACTCTAAATGCAAATACGAGTCTCTATATCAATAATGCATTGTGATTTTCAACCTCTTTGCATGCACTCGTTGCTCCTTAATAACATTAAATCCCACCATTACCTCTCCCATCCATGAAACATTGTAACGCATGCTAAAATTTCATCCACACTGAACAGTTTCATTTAATGCTACTCACTATAGGTGAATATTTCATTGACTCCCGATTTTGCGAAAATGAAATTGAACAGCAATTATTGTGTTCAATCATAAACCCATGCCATACTTGAAATCTTACAGTTAATTGATTATAAGAAAGAGGTAGATCAGTTTACAACCGCTTCAAAGTTTACACCATTTTATGCAGTCTTGAAATTACACAATCTCAACCCACTCTTCACACCTCCAATCATGTTCGTACGTTAATACCCTCCTTTGGTCACAGCGATCTCAATCTCTAAATACGGCATAGTGATGGAGGAAGTAGATTTAGTTCCTCAATTAGAAGTGTGTTTATGGGGCAAGAAAATCATATGTTTAAAGTCTTTTCAACGTATCAAGCAAATAACACAAAAACAGCATTCATTAATCCGCAGTCTTTGAATGACACACATTACTACTGAGTTGAAAAATTACATGCCTTTATATAAAATAGCCAACATATTCGAGTTCCGATCAATTCATTTGACTTAGGCAGAAAGAGTATCTTAAAATAATCTCTATTAATGTAGTCGTCACAAATTCCTAGGAGGCCTGAGTGTTTAATATTCTTCAAAGAAAATTGGCTCATGTAAAATGAACAATTCAAAATATTTGAAGATTACTTTAAATAACACTAGTGAAGTTCACACTATGCTTATCTTATTTAAATTACTATTTCTCAGCTGGGAGGTTTATAGAGGTGACTTTGATAGCAGGGTGTGCATAAATCACATCTTACTCTAAACTGATGTCAGTGTCTGCACTCACTCAACAAATGGAACCATCTAAATACGTTGATGCAACGTTCATGTACGAGAGCATATTTGATCCCCTTGCATACATCCCACACAACTCACCTTATAATTAGCAAATCAATTGTATGCGTGGATGTCGAGTCTGTGCTGTGCATACAGCGGTTCCCTTTTAACTGATTTCGAAATCTGCACACGCCTGCATGGGACACACAACATTCTTGGTTAGTCCACTCAAGCACGCATGTTTTAAATTTAAAATATAAACTGCCGTGTCCAGGTTATTTAATTAAAAAATTTTTTGAATTGTAGCCATGAGTGGAAGGTCAAATTTTTGTCAAGCCTCTGATATAAATATACCATGACAAAGGTAGTAATTCGATTGAAGGACATTATTTTGGAAGAACCATTAAGTAGTGAGGTAGGATTTCAAGTTGTCCGTTCACATTTCTTGAAGCAAAGACTTTGAGTTAGTTGGGTGCTAAATAGCCGAAAAGAACTTCCTGTCAACTCGGTTTCATAATGGTCACAATCCATTAAGGCAATGATTGGAATAAAGTGGAATCGTTGACAATTGAAAATAAGAGCAAAAGCCTGCAAACTTGTCATCATATTGATTTTGTGAATGAGTTTTAAACCGTACGGATAAATGAATTATAACTTGTTTGTGTTTTGTAAATTTTGAGTAAAAGGAAGATAGTAACTTTTTTCAGCAAACACTTTCATAGCTGCTTATACATAATTAAAATTTAAATAAATTATCGACTCCCTTTCTTACCAATCAAGCCTCTGTAAGCAAAGAGGCTAATTAATTACTTAAGTAGGATTTATTTATTCACGAGAATGTGCATATAATTGGAATAGATAAATTAATGAATTAATAAATAAATAAATAATTAAACTAATATTAAAAAAGAATGCTACCGCAATTAGCTAAAAATTAATTATTACATTTCAGCCATTATTTTTTTTACTTTTTTTCAAGTTTGCTTTATCAAGCACATCAATTATGTTTGAACCCAATTGAGAAGTGATTCAAAATTTCTTCCACTTAGCCTTGTTTATATTTTGGGCTGTAAAAATTGTACAACAGAAATGCAGTTTTCGTTCCAGTGTCCCTGATGGTCCAGCGGTTAATATTCCTAACTTTCACACCGGCGGCCCGGGTTCAACTCCCTGTCAGGGAGCGGCGTTAGGGGCGTGTGATAGACTTACCTTCACGTGATGCACCTTGGGCAATGTATACCCATCCCGCAAAATAGTCTTTTAACTGGCAGTTGATTTCTCACTTTAAACTACCATCACCTCACTCTATGCCATATTCGACCCCTTCTACAGTATTCACCTCACCTTTTTTATACCTTTGTGTCTGTCTCTTCTACATCTTTAAAACACTCTTCCGTCCCCCCCTCTTGACTTTTTTTCGAATTGATGTACCTTCTCCTCTGTGAAGCCTGAAGTATCTTTTTGTCACCTTGATGTTTCTCCTCCTCTCTATGAAGACCGAAGTCAGACTTTGATGTTTCTTCCACTCTGTGAAGCCTGAAGTCAACTGGATGTACCTTCCTATCTCTGCTGTGAAGCCCCGAAGTCAGCTCCAGGGCTAATGATAACTTTCAAAACCCCCAAGTCAGCTCCATGTTTCTTCTCCTCTCTGTGAAGCCCCGAAGTCAGCTACAGGTTCCTTCTCCTCTGTGAAGCCTGAAGTAAACTAAAGGGCTAATGATAACCATCAAGACGCCTGCCATTTGATATAAAAATATTTATAACTTGCTAAAGGTGTGCGATAGTCCTGCCTCTTCGTGATGCATTCTTGGCAATGCATGATAATATAGATTAAATGGACTTTTCAATCACCTTTGACTGATCTATAAATATAAAAAATTACATTATTAATCAACAAAAGTAGCATATTGATGTTGAAGTTAAAATTGTTTTTCATTTTGTTCAAGAGAAAGGGAAGATTATGCCATAGTAGACTTGTAAATTCTCCTGACCGCTTCCTTAATATTACGTGGTTTGTCAGATATGCCAAGAAAATTTATTAGATATACCCACTTCGTTTGACTTGCTAGCATGTTGACATCAAATTGACCTATCGTCAGAATTCTTTTATCCATCATTTCCATAGGTTATGCTAGCACGTTTGTGAAGGCGATAGACCTAAAATCTTCATATTTTCTAGGATTATTGTATTTTTGCAGTACTGGTATTACTTCGGCAACTTTTCATTGATTAGGTACGAGACTGGTCACCCAGATTTTGTTGAAAGGGGTCAGAATGGTTTCTTTGGCAATGGGCTTCATTCTAATTAGAAATTCAGGATTAACTTAGAACTTTAGATGTATTATCACAGCATGAAGATCGCAAGGTCTGAACGGTTCAGTAAGTACATTATTTGCGTTGTATAAGGAGATGGTAGGTCTATCACACGCCCTTATCAAGTTATAAATATCTGAACTGATGACTGCATTTCTGTTGTGAAATTCTGGCAGCCAAATAGATATAAGGCTGCATGCAGGAAAATTTTTTGGAGAAGATTAAATAAATTCAAGCATAATTGACATGGTTGACAAATCAAACTTGAATAATAGTGAAATACAATGAATGACTAAAATGCAACAGTTTATTTATAAATAATTGCGATAGTATTCTTTCACAATATTAGTTTAATTATACATTAATTCATCAATTCATTGATTTGTCAATTCCCATTATTTGCAAATTCTCGAAATTAAATCAATCTTACTCAATTGGTTAAGTAGCCTCTTTGCCCCATCATGTTTGATTCGGAAGAAAGATGAGTCAATAATGAATTTAAATTTAAATTAAATATATAAGTTACTATGAACGCTATTGCTGAAAAACGAAATTAGTATCTTTCTCTCTCTTAACAGCTACTCAAAACATCAATGAATGAAACGCATTTCATGTATTTATTAAGAATATTTAAAAACTAATTTGTGTTTTTTACGATGAGACAACATCGCAATTTATTCCCATATTTAAAAGTTTGTCTCACTTTTCGCAGGTGACAATTTTAAAATTTAATAACCTGCAAAAATGAAATATTCCCATTAGGTTTCAAAAATTACAGAAGGAATTCCTTTCGTTAAATATGTTGTCTTGAGCCAAACTTGAGTGTCGTTTGTTGAGATGGTCAAACATTTAATAAATGGATTCACCGATTGTTCGCCGTTTTGAGCTCACCACATGCACATTGACTTAGTTCATTCGTGGCATTTGATAGTAGGCATCATTATGATATTTTGTCATTGGATTATAGCAAGCCAATTAAACACGGCAAACGGTTTTACTCAGAATTTAGATAATTCCAATAACACTTCGTGAACCTTGAAAACTAAAATAGTGCATTCCGTCATGCATACATTCACCTCTCAAAAAAACTAATTTCAATAACATATAATGTGATTCTTATTCTTGCGAAAGATCTGTTTACGAGACTGGTAAAATCAAATTCATTAACTGGCGTTTAGTTCAAATTTACTCGCATTACGCTATGCACAGATTTTTTTCTATTTTAGCATAATTGGATATTTTCATTGATGAACGCGTTAATTTATTAAAAACTGAATAAAATATCTGCGTAAATATTTTTAATGAGAATTCATAATCCTTCTTTGTAATTGCACGAGTAAGTTTGGTTGTCGGCTCAATGACATCTCCGACAGGAGCCAATCAATATCACTTACTTGACTTAGCAAACACGTTATTGCATTCTAATGAGTGGTCTCTGTGTCAGACACAGCGGAAAAGCAAACTCATTCTACGTCGAATACCTGTTTTGCTAATGGATTTGCTCAAGCTGAGTTAGCCATGGGAAGCAGTAAAAGCTAAGTAGGCTAGGCTAAGGATGGAGCAGCAGACAGGGTCGCAACAGAAAGCAATAGATAAGTTATGTTTGAATCAGTCGATGAATAGGAACGAAAAAATAATATCTGCCATAAATATTTCAGTAATATTTTAGTGTGAATATATTTAGGCATATATACTTATGTAATGTTAAACGTAAACCTAGGCACCAGCAAAATGTGCATGGGACTTTGAAAGTAGGAAACCATTAGGAAGATTTTGAAAGCAAGACAATGGGGGCAAAAATTGAAAGATTGCACAACACTGGCCACAAAAAGCGTGGTTTTGCAAATTGTGTTAATAAATGAGGGTTTAATGGCGGATCGCAGGGCAGGCGAATTAAGACTATTTTTGTTTTGATGGAACAAAGTACCCAGCTCCTAAGCCGACGTGTGCACATGTCTTCAGTCTTCAATGTACAACACAGTCACACCCACCAATTTTGACAGCATCTACGACTGACACACAAAGGTAGAGAGGAGCAGGAGGAGGGGAAGGAGTAGAAGTAGGACTATCCAACATCGGTAAGATGTGAGTGAACTGTTTATGGGCCATTCACAAGGAGACGAACACGAGGTCTCGTTGTCGCTGCGAGAGCTTCACTCGTTTTCATAGGAAATAATCCCCACCGCTAAACCTAGTCCACTTTAGTTAGCGTAGGTTGCAGTCTATTCGATAAACCCGTATATAAATAGCGCAAGAGCACGTTACATCGAATGATTATTTCGTCTGAGGAAAATGCTTTAATGTTTCGTGGATTGATTTAGTGAATATGGATTCCCCTCTTTGCAGCTCATATAAAATGTGAAGTAATTGAATC
>UZAE01000743.1:0-18906 GCA_900617975.1 Rodentolepis nana | reverse complement strand
GGGCTAATGATAACTGTCAAAACGCCCGCCATTTGATATAAATAAATAAATAATCTTGCCTTTTAGGATTAATAAATCGTGAAATTTGGAAAAATATAATAATCTTCGGGATGCTGCAAATGCAAACTTAATAGAAATAAAAAATTCTGCGTAAAATTTCATTAACATTTTGTAAGTAAGGGCTTCAATATTGGAAGCCTAATTTGTAAATGACAAACACTGTCCTCAATCTCGCAAACAACAGAGGGGCTGCTTGTTCGATGAGTTCAGTGATGGTAATCAATATTCCACGATGAATAATTCATTAAAATGCTCACAAAATAAGTCTTATTGCTTTCTGGACAACAGTTCTCGTGAATCAGATTTCAGACACCTCTGAAAGGGGGTTTAATCCGCCCAACAAGAAGTAGCAATTCTGCATACCGTTGCAGAAAAAAATGACCTAATATACGTATGTCCATTGCCAACAAGATTTTTCAGGCTTTCTGGCAATTCGATATTTCGTTTATAATAGAAAAAATATATATTCGAGCGACATATTTTTACCATGCTGTTGCTGTATAACATTTCAAATGGCTAAGCGTTAAAACTTAATGAACTAAATTCTTATTGAAAAAAATGCGAACGAAATTACGAATTAGAACATAATATCTTAGCGATTTCAGATGGTTGTCTTTCAATTACTGAATCCCAAACTCGCTTCAGTTATTTTGAGTTTGAAGATAGAGAAACTGAAAGAAAGTAAACCATTGAAAATTAGGACTAAATTTAGAGAGAGTGGGCTGGGAGAGGGAGAGAGGGAAGGGGAAAGACAATGGCGCTTTTCCCTTAATCTAAGTAACAAGTTTCACTTAAGTTAATAAGTTTAAGAAAAAAATACACAACTCTCCACTTACGTAGAAATATGCGCTCAGGGTTTAAGTTGACCAATAACGAATGTATTACAGTACATTGTACTGCTACAATACACTACAAAAATAAACTGAGGCATGCTTAAAGTCTATTACTGAATGTTTTTGTTAAAATTCGTCCAAAAATGTGTAAATATCATGACATAAGTAATTAAAGACTTGTAAATGCTCTAAACACATTATCTTTAAATCCACTTGCATTTTTGCTTAAGTGATTTGTTCAAATTCTATCAGCAAGAGTGATTAAGATATCAAAAACATTAAGGGGTTTAGAAACTTCACTTCTTTAAGAAGTCGACTACTAAACAAGAAGGCAACATTTATTGTTTGAATAACAGTGTTGACTTTCTATTGAGCTTTTCCAAGACCTTAATCTTATTCAATGGCATTCTTAGTAAAAAATGCACTCGATGTATCCGAAATAAAATGGACATGTTGAGAAGTGGCAAGTTGGGCATCGAAATTCATGATGAACAATTCAAATTATTTCTGTAAATCATCGAACGTTCAGTATGTCATTTTTTATTCATCTGTATTTACTACTTTCAATTAAAAATTTTATTCATTTTCATTTCTATATTCAAACAGGATCACCTTTTTTCTCGGTCACTCCGTATAATAAACAGCCAAAGACGAAATGGCAATTTGAAAATCTTTACTTACTTCTTCAAGAGCGGCTTCAAGAATGTCGTTCTTCTTGACGCATCCCCAACTGGAAACGCCGAAAGCGATCATACGATTGCCCCCATAGGCGTCCGTGTAATCCCTCACTGCCTCTCCTGCTAATTTCATTATGCCCAACTGAAATCCACCCGTGACTATCCAGCAGCCTGTGAGAAAGTGAGCAAGAGTATAATCAATTGCAGATGGAACATATTTGAGAAAATTAAGTTTTGAAAGGTCATACGGGGCGAAATAGGTTTGTAGTGTACGTATGATTATAATTGTTACAGACAATGCGATGCTCTTCCTACAGATAACTTGGATGCCACTAGGCTTAAGCTACAAATCACGAGGTCTATAACCTTTATAATTGGTCTTTAAATAACCATCTCTGTTTTCTTTCAGGAACACAAAAAAATTTCTTTCGAAAATGCTCTAAGTGTCATTCGTACACTTTAGTGCCCTCATTACATGACCACTTTCCCTGTTTTATGCTTGTGCTTATTTTTATTGGCAAAAAATTGATTCAACTTTTGCCCTATTGGCTTTTAAAATTTGTTTTACTAAAATCGTCCACACAGTGAACTACGATTAACACTTGAAAAAGTGGCTTTATTTTAGTGCAGTATTTTGAGGTTAGCTTGCAGAATCCAGTTCAAAAATTGAACGGAGTCATGTCTCTTTTTTTGTCTTCACAAGTGAAAGTGTCCACTCCATTTTATTGATCTCGGCAGTGGTCAGATATCATTAAAAGCTCAAGTATTATTTAGTATGTAAGATTTTATGCTCAAATTTACACGAACAAGCACTGAACACTGCAAGCTTTTTGCAGTCTGAATTTTATGGTGAGTTCTGTGTAAGATGATGTTATCTTCATGATTCGCTCATTGGTTCAGAGATTCGATAACACCTTGGAAATGACCTTTAAGATCCAAAATTGTCTTACAAATAATCTACTCCGATCTTCATAAAACATGTCCTTCTGATTTCTGATTAATATAGAAACGATAAGGTCTATTCGTTCACGTTAGTTCCCAAAATATAAACTCGAAGCAAGAATAAGGCAAAATCACGTCTAATAAATACGGCAAAGTGTTTTGCAGATGCGCGAACGAGCCAACCATTGTTGTGTTATTAAATATATATATATACACACACAAAGAAAGTATCCTCATCATCAAAGGCGGCAATAGGAAAGCTCTCGCCGGGTGAAACAATTAATTTCCTCCTGTCCCACCCCCCACCCCCCTTTGTCTTACTGAATTCACGTGCAGAGTGCAAATAGGCTAAGTGGTAGTGACACTGCTTTGTGTTTACGGATGCCTTCGGTTGTATAGGGGGAAAATAGTTTTACAGAAATCTCCTTTCCCACAAAGCACAGGTTCTAGCGTGCTTTTCTCGCGTCCAATGAGTAAGTTGTGATGAAACTTACCACTATCGGCGGCTTTCCAGAGACCCTTTTTGAAGATCATTTTGAGCTTTCGTTTCTTTTCAAAATCTGTCCCGAAGACGGTGATAATTAGAGTAGGTGGCCTCAAGCCCCATCGACGTTGCAATAGATCCCTAATTGCACTGTCAGACATGTGGGGGGAGAGCTTGGCGAACTGCGAAAGTATTATAAAATTAGAGATATTATTCAAAGGTTAGTGAAATGCACAAAGTTAATTAACTTACGAACAAAATAAATTAAATCAATGTATAGTAATTATTAATAAGTACTCCTGAGCTGATATACTTCGTTTGATCTGCCGAAATGAGAAATAAGCAGTTTGTTAGGTTGTTCTGATGAAAACTTGACTTGTTTTTTTCGTGAATGCTCAGGGCTAATGCCAAATGTGATCTAGCAGTTCTTGGGCTTAATAAAATAACAATTTCGATCATCTCACCTTAACTATGTCGACATCATATTATCTGCTTAAAAGCCTATAAAATCACTCTACTTTCATAACCGTTAAAAGGCAAATTAGAGTGGGGTATCACGAGCTATTCTGAGGCATAGATTGTATAAAATAACTAAAAAAATTAAGAAAGCGCCTTCGACAAATAACTACTCACGTCGTTTTTAATTTCCCCATCCACATACTGACTCTATTGTGTAGCTCTAATTTATTTCAATTTTCTGATCATTTTCGGGAGATTAATAATAAAATTAGTGCAAATAGCAAGAAACTTGAGAGAAGTTGACTGACGAATATCCGCCTGTCCTTCTCAAAAAAATGAAAGACAATGAAGTTGCGTTGCCCCATACATAAACATGTTGCATCTGTCCAAGAAGAACCACTGCCACAGCGCGTATTAAACTCTAATATTTGAACTGAACCCGCTGGGATTGCAATACAAACTTCGCTTCCTATTTATATTCTCAAATTAAGCTTCAAATGGTTGGAATGAGAAAATAAAAGAATTGGAGATAGAAGCGGGACTGTCCTGAAAGGGCACTTTGTTTGAATATTTCGTAAAGGTCAAGTTAAATTCAAAGTTGTGTATATTTTTTAATTTGAATTTGCTCTCTAAAGTCAGCAAAGGAATACGCGTCTGTCGTTTTTTACTCACCTAGTTTTCATTTTTCCTTAGGTCATAAAAGCCCTCCTGCTTATACTGCGACTGCGGTAAATGCAGATTTGTCTACTACTAAATTAAACACCAAAGTGGTACTCAAATCCCAGCCCATTAAAACACGTCTAAGGCTGATTATTGTCTACGCCTGAAAACGTTTGGTATTTGGCAAACTATTGTTTTTCTGGAAACCATCCAGCAAAAAAAGGCAGCTGGTTTGGGACGGTCACTCAAGAGATGGTGTTTAAGAAATTAGCCCCTGAATAAAGTTGCAACCTTTCCTTGAAAATATAAAGGAGAATTTACTGGTCTTTGGTGAAAGAGGAAATCTTCTCACACTGAGTGAGAGAAGGCAAAATTAAATTCGAAATTGCCGCATGATTAATGCTCTCAAAAAGCGGTGAAAAGTGCAAAATGTACCCGGTCTGCGAAATCACTGAAACTCAGGATATCCATCCGTATGCGTAACAGTGAAAACAAAATGACGCAACTTTTAGATCGCGATATCCATTTCAGTTTAGCAATCGTGCATTGCTAAGGAAGTTAGAGAATAGTTACCTGACTATATCTCATATCAGCCATATCTTATATAGTCAATTTCAGTGACTGTTTGCAAAGCAATGTTATGCTTTTTCAACTTATCTTCAACTTATCACAGGATCTGTTTCCTTCGCAAATTTCTTTAAGGAAGAGTTATTTTTGCGAGTGATATCATGTCGGCTATATCAACTTCCTCCTTTGGTTGTTCATTTGGAATGATAAAAATTGTGCAATCGTATATACTAATATACATAATATAGGATATAAGTTTCCAATGCACTGGCCTTAAGTTTATTTAATCTCATTTCTAAAAAATGCCAATCAAGGGCATTTAACTTTTCAACCACTTGACTAAAAGGAAAAATGAAGTTGCTGGACAAATCCTTCTTCAGTGGAATATCGTAAAATAATTGAAGTAAGCAAATGATTGCCACACTCTAGGAATAATCATGAATTTTTATATTGTGGAATATCAGATACTTATTTGGTAAACACTGTACAACCCAAATCCATTTTGTACTGGAGGACCCACACTTTCATAAATCGACTGCGTTCTTTGTATCCACGTACACCCTCTCCTTTATTATTTATTAAACCCATAATAAGAAATAGCATTATTTGCTTTAATACAGTGTCTCTTAACAGGTTAATTATAGTAAGGATAATTAGATAAAAGACAACTGAAAAATTATGAAATTTGAAGAAATTTATGTTGTAAAATAAAAATATTCAATTTTAATTTGATATTAGCTTACCCTAGCGGTTTGATTAAGGCCAGTGAATTCGATTTCCCCATGAAAACGATGAACTTGAGAGGGTCTTCGTATTGATGCACTTGGAAGTAGAGTATGCTGTGAGTGAGCTGTGCTAGCTGTAGACTCGCCCACAGTGGAACCCACTCGACTTTGCCGATGTCGAATTGTTGACATTTGTCGCATAAAACCTCCACCACCTCCTGCTCCACCTCTGCCACCTCCTCCACTCATATCTGCCATGATTATATGCCAAGAATTTAAATTCCGTCTGTCACCAGAAACAACATAAGTAAGATACAATCATACAACCAACTAGTCTGCGGTTATCCCAAGTGCTGCAAGTGTTTGTGGCGTAATTCAGTGATAGTTTGATTGGATGTGGGGTTAACCAATCAGCTGGCGGGATTTCACAATTGACCAACGGGATATTTAGGCAGCCACACCCATTAATCTGATTGGATCAAAACAGATAACCTATTTAGAAGTTCCGTTCCACTATCCGGTGTTGTAAAGAAATATTAAAAAAATTAAATATCCAAGTTAGGGTATCACACCTCAGTATACTTTTTAGTGGGTCATTTTGGGCTTTTAATAAACTTTGACAGCGGTAATTAAAGCTGTCTTGCTCTAATTAACCTAATTCCCAAAGAAGTTATCTAAATGACATGATTCCTCAAGTATTTGACGAATCTTGATCGTTGCTCCAATAACTCAATCAGTCACTGTTTGTTATCCTTTCAAAGCGAATTCGTGAATTTCGTATTAAATTGTCTAAGTAAATGAGTTTGCTTATCCATTTTCAATAATTATTGCCAAATGCACAGAGAAATGTCTTATATTTTACGAATAAAACTGATAACAATGTAGGACCAATACCGTGAAATTATAGTGGTTAACACGAACTTTTGATCTGCTAACGCAATTACACTTCGTAATCGCATTAACATTACTTCGTTTTACCAAGTCTTTTGAGCCAATAGATTGTAATAATTTCATAAGTTGGACAAGGAAATTAATAATCTTTAATTTACAATCTGCTGTGGATGATGGCAACGATTTAGATACAGACTTAGTTGTGATTTACGTTTCCCTTCCATTGAGAACGTAACGTTCAATTGAAGCTTTTACTTGAAGACGTTTTTCATCTCCTTAATCCTGAACATAGCGAGTAAATTCCAGTTATTTCAGTGACCAGTGGTTGCTGGGATTTGAAAATGACCTAGTTTTAAAATTGGGTGGTGTTAGTAGAGTTAAGGTAAGTAACTAAACTCTTACTGCTCTTAAATGAATCGTGCGCTGTGAATATGAGCTGCCTTTGCTGGTCACTGTTTCATTTTGTAGTTCGTTAAGGCAACAAATTTAATCTTGCATAGCAGGTCCTTTTCACCTTCCATTTTCCAGTGCCATTTAATAATTACTTATTCCTAGGGCAATGTCAATGTCCCACACTGTTATATAAAAGCAACGGAGCTTGTTGAAGCCCATATTACCAGTTGTGCATCCAATCGTCTAGAAGAAAAGCGAGTGTAATCTAAATTTATTTCCTTATCTTAAACTATTTTTTAAAAGATCAGAAGAATTATTGTGATATTCTGAAGAAATAGTGAAACGAAAAATGAACTACTTTTTTTTGCCTAAACAGTCTTAATTTAATAGCATATTCCTCTTAAAATATTTTGGAAATAAACAGATCCATAACTCTCCCTGTGACGTCAATCTTCATTGCCCCTCAGGTTGGCTTAAACCGTCATTGAAACAACTCTGTAATTTTTTTGTAATTTTCGATGCAAATCGAATAACTTCCGACTGAGTGAACCCAGCCGTTGAAGGGGGTTTTTTTAAAGCTTGCATTCTCTTTCATAGGAGAAAATGTCTGCTCGTGCACTACTCTTGGGAGTGTAACACGACTATTTAATGTATTAAACAAAACAGTGGTCCTACAGTGGATTCCTGGTCACTGTGGCATTAAAGGCAATGAGCTTGCTGACACACTTGCTAAGAAGGGGACAACGATTTTGCAATGCATGGACCGGCTGATGTCTTTCCACACAATTAAAACCTTAATCAGAAGAGAATTCCAGACTTCAAGGTGCAACGAACTTAAAGCTCAAACAAAGGAGAAACAGTGGACAGTGGCACTCTCCGACATAGTCGACTGACCAAGAATCGAAGCCGTTGCTGAGTTTAGACTACGTACCGCACACGATTGCTTGGCAAAACACCTTCACAGATTAGGAGTATACACCCAACCCACATGCCCTCTATGTTACCTACAGGAGGAAATGGAGAAGACCCACCTGATTCGGTGTCCAGCCCTAAAGACAACGACGGAAAGCCAGAGATACTGGGAAGCAAGAAGACGGCTGATGAATTGCTATTTATTAACTGCTATAAATGTACCCCCCCCCACCCTTGAGGGGAGCTGAAGTCAAAGATTAAGGGCTAATGATAAATATCACAAAGCCTGCCATTTGAAATAAATAAATATTTGTATATATTCAACTGAAAAAAAGAGATAACAGTTAAATCCTTTGTTTCTGTTGTTGTTAGGGAGCGGGTCAATCCTAAGCTTTATAAAACTGTGAGAAGGTCGAAGTGAATTATCCCCAGGATAGTATAGTAATGTGACAATGACTTTTGATAACCCATTATTTAATTGTCGATTGTTTGGACACCACTGAATTGAAGAGAGTTCGGTCCTTTCATGCCGTTTCGGCTAGTGCGATATGAACAGGCGTACTTCTTGTCAATCGCAAAAAAGCCTCCATTTACCATACAACGCACATACTCTGTGCTTTTGGTTTGGCTTAGAACGCATAATTAATTCCGTTTCTTAAAAAATTCATTTCGTTACTGCCCGTTATCACAAGCTTTATTCTTGTTCTTTCATTTTTAAACCGGAAACTACATCTCAATAAGCAGTATTTGATGGGATCAACCATTTGAGATGGAATTTTCTCCCTACATCCTAAAATGTAAATAAGCTGACCATCATGTAAGCTTAAGCAACTGATTTCAAAAAGGGATTTGCCATTTATTTGTACCTAAAATGGTCTGCGCTGGATGTAAAATTGGCTTAAACGTCCAATGTATCGAACTCATTTGCGATAGTTCACTGTCTGTTAAAAATGAAATATAGACCATATTTAATTAAATAATTCGATTTACACATAAATAAATACCACCGCCATTTTATTATAAAGTACAATTTTCTATCTGTGCATGAAATTAAAGATACAGTACTTTCCAGCATATGGAATTAGTAGTATATTTATCAATAAGTTTGGTTTCAGAAGTTGGTTGACAACGAGTGGAATTCATACCATTGAGTCGAATTATACGGTACGTGTATTTGGTCGCTACGGCTAGAATTCATGCAAGTGAAAGATATTCAAATTTGCTTTTCAGTTGTTACACTCATTTGGATATTTTGGTTAGTAGGGTTCATGAATGAGGTTAAGTTAATTGGAAATATTTATGATTTTACCAACTGTCTAAACTACACATGAACTCATTTTTCTTAAGTGTATCTTATTTTAAAGCCATCTGAAAGAAATAATCGGACTGCTTGTAATTGCTAGTACTCTACCCTCGCAACCAAAATACAGTTCTTTTGGGGTTTAGTTTCATTGCAAGACAAGCATTCCAACTTGGATTGTTCAAGAGGGCCGGGCTTTGTTTACCATTACTATTATTGTATGATCATGAATAGGACTGAATTAATTTTAATTATTTATTTCAAATGACAGGCGTTTTGATTTTTATCATTAGCCCTTTAGTTTGCTTCGGGCTTCATAGAGGATAGAAATATTCAAATGGGAAAACGTCGAGAGGGGAGGGGACAGAAGAGTATTTCAAAGATGTAAAAGAGACAGATACAAAGGTAGAAAAAGGTTAATTGAGTACTGTGAAAGGAGTCGAATATGACATGCAGTGTGGTGATGGTAGTTTTAAGTGAGAAGAAGAACGCCCGTTAATAGACTTTTTTCCCGTATGAGTATACGTTGCCCAGGATGTACCACGTGGAGATAAGTCTAGCGCAAACCACTTAATTTAAATTATAGCACTAAATTGAGCATAGTGAACAAGTCAGCTCTAACTTAAATAGAGAAAAAAGGCAGGAGTACCTGATTACTACTGATCAGGAATAGGACCAAGCTTTTATAAAAGAATCAGCAAGGACGCAGGAACCATCTGCCAAGGAACCAGAGTTGGTGATGATGGCTCGTTCATTCTATCGAATATAGAAAGTAGAAGCTCTTATATATAATGTCGCAATACTATATGCTCTCCGAAATCCGACTTTCTCAATGTGTGGCCTATGGCCTGAAGCAGATTTGACGAAACTCTATTAGAACCAACTGGTAGTACGTCTGCATTTCTTTGCTTTTCTTTTCCATGACGCTTTCAAATATTCCCACTCAGCTTGTACCGATTCGGCCATTGACAGATACTTGCAGCAAACGTTTAAACTTCTAACATTTCTTTACAAACTGCGCGTTATTTTGCCATTGAAACGCTGAATTAACTTATATAGTCACGGCCTCATAAGTATCACTCAATAAAATCAAATACGAATAATTAAAATAAAAGGTCTCGCTAAAAATTCAATTACTCTGGGTCCATTTATGGTGCAAAAGTGACTTAAGTACTTCCGTACAAAGCATTCAAATGTTATGAAATAATTGATGGGAAGAGCCGTTTCTTTGTAATTTGCATTGCGTGAGAATTCACGACGAGATGGAAGACCCAATAGAGGGGCCATCTATGTAAGCATATCTAGTGTATTAATTTAATATAAGAATAAAAAGATTCACATGCGTTTGATTCGATACTACAATTTTTTAGATTGGGAATCTTTTATTCATGTTATTCAGCCACTTTTATTATTGATAATAACAGAACCTACTTCTGACAACAGAAATTGCGGTTAGATGCAATTTCCCTCAATCTGGTTGTGTTTGCATGTCTGTAAATGTCTCTGTCTCATTAAAAGTTCGTTCTAAATCGCTCTCATATGTTATTAAACCTCTTCTTCGTATTCCAACTTGACTGCAAATAGCAAACCAGTAGATTTGACATTTGTCATTATTGCTAAGTATTATTTCGTACTTTAATTGCAGAGACTACAATTCTCGAAACTGTTAATAGTTATTGAACGCAAATATATTATAATGGTTCATTGTCTATAAAATTTCCATGATTTTAAAAATAAATTCTTGCAAGTTTGCTACCACCACAAACATTAATGTATTTATATCAAATGGCAGGCGTTTTGATAGTTATCATTAGCCCTTTAGTTGACTTCAGGCTTCACCGAGGGGAAGGAACGTCAAAGTGAAAAAAATGTAAAGAGGTGGGGGGAAGGAACAGAAGAATGTTACAAAGATGTAAAAGAGACAGACACAAAGGTAGATAAAGGTGAGGTGAGTACTGTGAAGTATTCGAATATGGCATAGAGTGGGGTGATGATAGTTTGAAGTTAGAAATCAACTGTCGATAAATTGACTTTTTTGACGTATGAGTATACGTTGCCCAGGGTGCACCACGTGGAGATAAGTCTATCCCACACTCCACCACTATAAACATAAATTCTACGCGTTGGAAAAGCTACTAGGATGCATCTGATTACCTAGTGATCGGAGCATTAAAAAATTTACCATCCCTGTAAAGTCCTCCTTTCAATCATCACTCATTGTAACTTCAAGACTGTCCTAGAACACTTGTTAAGCCAGCGTCCTTCTACTATCTTGGTAAATAAATGTGTAATTTTCCAAACTTATTTATTTACGTATTTATTTCAGATGGCAGGCGTTTCGATAGTTAACATTAGCCCTTTAGCTGACTTTGGACTTCACAGGGGGGAGGAGGAACATCAAAGGGACAAAAAGTCGAGAGAGATTCACGGATTTAAAGGAGACATACAGACACAAAGGCAGAGAAAAGATAAGATAAGTAATGTAGAAGGGGTCGAATACGACATGAACAAGGAGTTATGTTACCGTTAAAGTAAGATGAGTACTTTGAAAGGGGTCGAATATGACATACAGTGTGGGTGATGGAAGTGTTTGAAGTCAGAAGTCAACTGCCGGTTAATAGACTTTTGCCGTATGAGTATACGTTGCCAAGGGGGCACCAAGTGGTGGTAAGTCTATCGCTCACCCCATTTTCCCAACTATTCCACGCTTTAATAAGCACTGATTACTGCTACATAAACTCACACAGGAATCCGAGGGACAGTGCGAAAGCCTATTGAGAAAGTAAAGTTCGCTTCGGATTCTAACGCAGTTTTAAATGAATGAAATAAGAACAAAAGTGAATTTAAACTACTTTTCTGCTGATATAATCTCACCAATGACTGGTATATTTAACACGAGGACTTCACAAGCCGTACTCCTTCCTACTCGAAACGTAGGGAAAAATAATAACTTTGAGTGGGAAAATTAGGCGTCATGATCTTACCTCATTACTTTCAATAAATTCATTTGTTTAAACTCATACGTATACATTATTTTTCATTTCAGTCAATTTAGCGAAGATCCGAATAGTTGGAAAAGTGTAAAAGAATATCTAGTAATGAGACAACGTTAGCAAATTCTTTTTAGACTTACCTCTAACAATTAATTCAAATAAACGATTTTATTTCTTTAGTGTATTTCTAGGAAAAAAATGCTTTTATTTTTTGTGAATTCCGCCACTTGATGGCCATAAGGCGTCGAGTAACTCAAAATGGTACAAAATTATATTGCCGCGTTACTCAGAAATGTATTGCTCACGGACAGATAAATCGCACTCCCTTGAGAAAACGCTACCAAGGAGATCGAAATCTCCCTCTCTCTCTCATTTAATTTTTCACATGGACAGTAAAAGGATATTAAATTGTTTTCTGCAAAAGTCTAGAGGAAATTATGAAGTCCTAAGATACTAATAATTGTTTATCCATGGGCAACGTTTACCAATGCGTCAAAGAAGTCTATGAACCGGCAGTTGACTTCTGACTTCAAACTACCATCACCCCACTGCATGTCATATTTGATCGTTTCACAGTACTCACCTCACCTCTGTCCCTACCTTTGTGTCTGTCTGTCTCTTCTACATCTGTGAATCACTCTTTTGCTCCCCCTCTCGAATTTTTCTCACTTTGACATTCCTCCCTCTGTGAAACCCAAGGTCAGCCAAATGGCTAATGATAACTATTCAAAATGCCTGCCATTTGAAATAATAATAATTTGTGATCTGTATAGCACATTCAAGCTAAAAAATTGTCCAAAATTCACCGATCATTGCAACTAGAATTTAAAGCGGCAAATCTATATTTTCCACCAAATGAGTGGATCATATCCCATAGATCTCTAGTTGCCTTCAGGCCTAGCTATTTTTTATACAATGACAGGTTTTGTCGAAAATCTGTTAAATCATAAGTTCAATTTGTTTAATTCGTACATTGACTTTCAACTTTATTCCTACACAACTTGTGGTCGGTGTCATTGCCAGGCCTAGTTCAACGACTTAGAACCACAAAAGTAGAAAATTATCGAGACGAAATCGTTCTGAAATGTCTTTTTCATATGGGATATTTCATGAGATATTTGAGCACTTCCGTTCCGATGGAGCCTAGAAGGAGGGAAGATGGGGTGTTTGGGTGGACGAATCAGTAGATTCCGGCTCTCGAAAATGAAGAGTCACAAACCATGCTTATCCCACAGACCAATTGCACTATGCTGGATGTCGTGAGAAAGTTCAAATTTTGGAATGACCAAGTATAATTTCTCTCAAGTCATTTTATCCATGGTGTAGATCAACCTAACCTAGCTCAATTCACAGGTTTGCTTCATCATTACCTCCCTGCACATTATAAAGATTTGCTCTATATAGTCCGACATTATTGAAATAGTAGCAATCTCTGCTAACTTTATGCATTTCATTTATCAATCAGTATATAACTGTCGCTGTCAAAAGGAGGTTTAGATTTGTCTGTAGTTCATTACAGTCATCCGTATCCCTTTTCATTTTCAATTAACGTTTACGTAATTATTCCCGCGATTGCATTTTTAGTCTGGACAGAATGGTTTGAAAATAGTCAAGAACAATATTTGATTGTCTTTCCAAACAATGAAGGCCTTAATTAGAAGAGAATTCCAGACCTCAAGGTGCAACAAACTCAAAGCTCGAACAAAGGAGAAACAGTGGACAGTGGCACTCTTCGACATAGTCGACTGGCCAAGAATCGAAGCCTTTCCTGAGTTTAGACTACGTACCGGACACGATTGCTTGGCAAAACACCTTCACATATTAGGAGTATACACTCAACCCACATGCCCTCTATGTAACCTACAGGACCCACCTGATTCGGTGTCCAGCCCTAAAGACAACGACGGAAAGCCAGAGATACTGGGAAGTAAGAAGACAGCTAATGAACTGCTATTAATTAACTGCTATAAATGCAACCCCCCCCCCCCACCCTTGGGGGAAGCTGAAGTGAAAGTTTAAGGGCTAATGATAAATATCATAAAGCCTGACATTTGAAATAAATAAATATAAATAAGTATTTGATTGTTTAGTATGAACTGTTGTCTACTTGGTCGCTGTGGCTGGAGGAAAGAATTAGATGATCTGGCTGCAAAATCACACAGATTTTCCCCGGAGGTCTTCAGAAGAGCGTGTTGTTGAGCACCCAGTCATTGGAATTTAATCATTGTCACCACAGCAAATTGAATTTTACGACCTCCACCAAGAAGTGTGCATTCAATGAAGTCATATGGGCGTTGCTCACAAAACGCGAGCTGATATCAACTGACAAAGACGAAATAGCTTCTGGGTAAAGTAGAATACTGCTGAAGTTCAAGCAAACGAAATTTTTTTCGATGGGAATAATTTTTGCATGGATAACACCACAGCATGCAGAATAGCGAACGGCTTTACTTATATACAGTTCAAAGATCACTTCACGAGTCAGGTAGTTTGATTTTTCCAAAACACGTCATGCTTTTCCAGTGTATCCTCCTCCGAAAGTGATGCTTTGGAATGCCTCCATCCTACATTTTGTTAAAGTGGGGATTGGGTTTAATTCAGCTGCCTATGTGTAAGTCCTGACCCTGGGTAACGAACGAAGGTATATATATCAAATGACAGGCGTTTTGATACTTGTCATTAGCCTTTCAGTTGACAAAGTGACAAAAAGTCGAAAGGGAAACAGAAGAGTGATTCACAGATGTAAAAGAGACAGACAGACACAAAGGCATAGAAAAAGTAAGACCAGTACTGTGGAAGGGGTCGAATTTGACAAATAGTCGGGTCATAGTAATTTGAAGTCAGAAATCAACTGCCGATAAATAGACTTTTTTGCCACGTAAGTATACGTTGCCCAGGGTGCACCACGTGGAGGTAAGTCTCTTGCGCACCCCACGAACGAAGGTAACCATTGGTAGGCTATGTGGATACCGTCAGTTGGATTCCATCCCTTACAATACCTCAGAGGGGAATTAAAAATGGTTGTCAGTCAATTCTCCCCATTACACCAGTCCTAATATTTTTCCCTCGTATTCCCCAGGCCTTAACCACATGGATTATTGTATATGTACTTGTGGTTTTTATAAACGTGTGCAGATATAGATACCCGCTCTTTTCTAATACTAAACTAACTCATTTAGGGTATCCATGCCCTCGAGTTAAACAGCTCTCGAGCCTGGATAAAACCCAAAGCAAAAGTAAATTTTAATATATACATATGGAATTTCAACTTTTGAAAATTTTCTCCTTGAATCAAGCTGTAATTAATTGTTTCCATCAAATGAAATTAACCATCACCAAATATTGATCATGTGATTTAACTAGTGAAAGGGAATAATAAGACGTCGACATACTGGGATATTTTTTAATTCCTTCTCATCGGGAAATGCTCAATTTAGTATAGGTATGCATTAATGACAAATATATATGTTTCAAATGGCAGGCATTATGATATTTACCATTAGGGCCTTATTTGACCTCGGTTTTCACAAGGTTTTAGCATATATAGCAGTTAATTAATAGCAATTCATTAGTTGTCTTCTGGCTATCCAGTATCTCTGAGTTTTCGTCGTTGTCTTTAGGGATGGACACCGAATCAAGTGGGCCTACTCCATTTCATTCTGTAGGTTTCATAGGGGACATGTGGGTTGAGTGTATACTCCCAATCTGTGAAGGTGTTTTGCCAAGCAATCGTGTCCGGTACGTAGTCTAAACTCAGCAACGGCTTCGATTCTTGGCCAGTCGACTATGTCGGAGAGTGTCGCTTAATGGCAAAAATTAAATAGAATTATTTCAAGTCTTTAACAATACATTACTGTTGTGATTTGAGAAATAAAATTTGATGAGAATGAATCAGTAAATCATAGGACGGCTGGGCATCTTCTCGAGAATGCAAGCGCAATTGGTTATGGTACTACGAAATTTCAAATCTCCATATGATTCCCTAACAAATACTGGCGAACTTGTAAACAACTTTCAAAGTGGGATGTGCGATAGACTTACCTCCACGTGGTGCATCCTGGGCAACGTATACTCATACGGCAAAAAAGTCCATTAACCGGCATTTGACTTCTCACTTCAAACTACCACGACTCCCCTGGTTGTCATATTTGACCCCTTTCACAGTACTCACCTTACCTTTTTCTCTACCTTTGTGTCTGTCTGCCTCTTTTACATCCGTGAATCGCTCTTCTGTTCTCCACCCCTCGACTTTCTACTAATTTGATGAACCTTCCCTCTGTGAAGCCCGAAGTCAGCTTAATGGCAAATGATATCTATCAAAACGCTTGCCATTTGAAATAAATAAATACTTTCAAAGGATGAAAAACTATTTTTTTTGAAGACGAGTTTTAATAAAGACATAGAGAGCGAAAGATCACCATCCAATAGTCATGCTCCTCGTCCCTCTGATTAGTCAAGCGATGCAAAATATTGCCTGAATCGAATTGAACAATTTAGGTATGAAGTACGCTGGTATAATAGTCAAAGTCATCAATAATTAATGTTTTTTGGATTCGTATAGGGGAGTGTGGGCTCCATTCATTATTCAATTTAAATTGCACCAGTTTATTAATCCCATCAACCTCCAAGTCTTTCTGTTTTCTCAGAACATAAAATTTGTTAAAGCCTAATTGTGTCTCAACTCATCATCACAAGGTATTAAAACGTCAATTGTTGGTCAACGGCACAGGGAACATAGGAAGGCAAAAGTCCTAACAAACGCGACTTTCTAATCAAATAAAACTCGTAGACAACCAGTTTGGATTTTTTTCTGAAAATACGAGGAAAAAGAAGCAAAATTAGTTAAAAATAGACTTCCTTTCTGTTTGCTACATTAGATCATGTGCTCGAAAAGTTTCAATTTCCCATTGTAGTTGATATTAAGTATATTGTGTGTCTACTTCTATTCTGCTGCCAGCAAAGTCTGTCAGTTTGAAGGTCACTAGGTATATCATGAGAACAATTAAAAATAATCACTTCCTGTTAATGTCTATAATGATTATTCTATGTGAAAAAATTAGCATATATGAAAATTCACGTGTCTATTCAATAATTTTCAAGTTAAAAATTCCTACCACCTATCCTTATATTTTAATTAATTTAAAATGTAGGCAAATATTTTACCCTTATTTGGTCTACTAGATGGCCTATAGGCATAATAGTACCAGCACAGACTGGCTCTTAACCAGCTCATTCTCCGTGTTGAACGCCAATTGGTTTAAATTTTACCTCCAACTGTCAACAAACAAAGCACGCAAAGTTGATCACTTTTCTTCTATTTCAAAGAAACGAAATTGTCCTCCCTTAGAACCGAACATGCTCTCTTTCTTTTCCTCTTTTTTGTATTTTCAAAGTTGCTCCGACAAAGCTCTTTTGCTCTGGCACTCTTACGAAGATCATTAATTTCGAGAAGGGACAATCGGCCTTGCTTGGTTCTTTTCAATTAATAGCTTTACTGGAGGTTGGAGCAACTTTAAAGTCTTTACAATGACTGCAGTGATTTATAGTGGCACGTAGGTATTATATAAATTAAAAACATGTACTATTTTGGGTGGCAATGGGCTATTCGATGATACTTTAAGCAGCTAAACATTTATCATTCCTTAGTCCCGCGTTCACGACAATGGAGAAGGTGAAGGAGACCATTTCTGTCCTATTTTGCAAATGAGATCAAAGGTACCTCTGATTTCTGCTTAAAGTATGCCGGTTATTTTACTATTAAAGCAAGTCTAGTAATCGGCGGTAGACTTCTGACTTCAAACTATGTCATATTCGGCCCCTTACACAGTACTCATCTCACCTTTCCTCTTCCTTTGTGTCTGTCAGACTCTTTCACATCTGCTAATCGTTATTCTGTCCCTCCTCTCGACCTTTTTTCCACTTTGATGTTCCTCCTCCTCTCTGTGAAACCCGAAATCAGCTAAAAGGCTAATAATAGCTATCAAAACGCCTTAAATTCCCTAAAGTAATTGCCCAGAAGTTTATATAAATTTGTATTCATTTTACTTTTTCTCTAAATTTTATTGTTTTAACCACAAATTGTAACAAAAACTTTAGCAATTTTGAACAGAGAATTACAGGAAACATAAATAGAGCAGAGAGAAGAGATATGAGATGCATGCACTGGAAGTTTCTCCAAAATCTCATTATGGATAATTGAAGGATTAGGTAGATAAGACATCTCTTTGGCCAGAAAATAACTACAAAATTTAACTAGAATTTTGACATCGACCGGTTTCCCACTCTACTCATATTAGTCCGTTCATCCTGAAAGTGGTTAAGAACGATGTTCACTCACCTTTGAAAAGTAATCATGATTCATCCTACCAATAGCCACTCAGTTTTGGGAAGTCATAAGGGCGGGGCGCATCTATGGCGATGAAATGCTGTTTTCGCTACTTTCCTGTCTTGCCTACCGCCTAATTTAACTTCTCTACTGGGATAAGCATATTAATAAATACATCTCCCTTAGGATCTCAAAAGTTCAAAACATTTTTATTAAGTTACACAATAAACGATCTATCTTACTGAAACTGTGTTTTTACTTCTCAATTTCCTAGTTATTTCCTCATTCCCAAACAATTTTTAGGGAGGTCTATTCCGGTAAGCATCACATAAAGTCAATTTTGTTCAAATTTGAATTCAATAGAAATGAATGAAGATGATCTAATGAGTAGTTTGACGCTGTTAAAGTTCAGAAAGTGTTTTTCACGAGTCGTCTCTCGCCTTTCGCAGACTGAACCAAAAGAGTGTGCAGTTCTTTTGATACTTCTTTGGAATAACCATATGTGCAGCACTTTCATAAAGTGTAATGTGCCATTTAAAAAATTGCAGATTTATTTATTTCAAATGGCGGGCTTTTTGACAATTGTCATTAGCCCTTTAGCTGACTTCGGGCTTCACAGAGGAACATTAAAGTGAGAAAAAGTGTAGAGGGGGAACAGAAGAGTGTTTCAAAGATGTAAAAGAGA
>UZAE01000742.1:0-18914 GCA_900617975.1 Rodentolepis nana | reverse complement strand
TCAATAAATATTTTGACATGTTTGTAAGATTTGCCTTAGTGCATAAAAAGCAATATTTCTAAATACTACAAATATTTATTATTTATTAATTTCAAATGACGGGGGTTTTGATAGCTACCATTAGCCATTTAGCTGACTTCGGGCTTCACAGAGGGAAGGTTCATCAAAGTAGAAGAAAGTCGAGGAGTGGGGTACAGAAGAGCGATTCACAGATGTAAAAGAGGTAGACAGACACAAAGATAGAGAAAAAGGTAAGATGAGTACTGTGGAAGGGGTCAAATTTGGCAACCAGTCGGGCCATGGTAGTTTGAAGTCAGAAGTCAACTGCCGGTTAATAGACTTTTTTGGCATATGAGTATACGTTCCCCAGGGTGCACCACGTTGTGGTAAGTCTATTGCACACCCCATATTACAAATATAATTGCTACACTTTATAAAATTGACGGGACTTGCATTTTGTTTTAATTTTAAATGAAGAGTTGATTTTACAATTATATTCTCTTCCCTTTGAAATATATAAAATTTCAATAGACTGCTTACTTCTTCTCAGTTAAGTTATCAACGATAGTACACCAGGATTTCCACCATATTAACGCCAATGTTAGTCAAATGTAAATCTAGACGATAGATGAAGGTTAAAGATATAAATAAAGAAAGTGTGGATTCCGGATACCTTAAATGGAATATTAACGGGTTTTTGAATGTGAAATGGATTAATATTTCTATTTTGCTAGGCTGTCCTGATGGATGGGGCAATTCTACAGCTGTTATTGGAATCGGGACAATGTGCAGCCTCTTTTTCGTCGCAGTGATAGTTTCAGCTTTTTTCATCAGGTAAAGCCCTTATCTTCCTCCTATACAATGTGCTAATATTAAATTTACGAGCTTTAAATATGGAAGCTTTAAAAGAAACATTTTATTCTTAATTAACTTTCAGCAAGATTTGAATATAGGGCAAACATTCCCGATCACACTGGAATGACATAGTGATTAAAATTGTTTAGTTTCGCAACGAAAAGGTTTAATAATTTTGACCACAAGTTTCTATGTGACGAATTTTTTTCTTATTGTTTAAGAGATACGATCTTATAATTAAGCATTTTGCTTTTCATTTTATTGGTTTTATTTGTTTTATTTGGTGTTCAAATTTCGATAAATAGTTCCATCAATAATAAAAGTTGCATGAAATATAGGATTTGCTACCATTCCAATCAATCTCCTGCAAACGTATTTACAATTAAATTAATTTTCTATCCTTTCTAGAGAATTTTATGCACTATAACTGTGCACTTTTAAAGTCTGTTTGACTATTTCTAAACAAATTGCAGTCATGACAATACTCAAAAAGGAATTTTTCTTTTTTGAAGCCTGGATTTAATTTTTACAGGTATATGCTTGTATTTATAGCTTATGTCACTTTTGCAATCTTAGGCCAATTAATAGCTGTGCAGGCATAGATAAATTGCCTTGTAAACTTGTCAATATTTAATATAACATGGTATTTAGAAGCAAGAGCAATACAAACTCCGCACAAACTTTGTCTCGAAGAAAACATTTTGCATTTATAAAATTTATTTAAGATTAACGCAAACAATTACCAAAACTATTAATTTGAAATGGTAATAAACTTTATTTTAATTTCTGTAGCTACTATGGCAATTTAAGTTTATTTAGTTTGTTAATCACCTTACGCAATAAATAGAAGTCTAGAAAATTTATTTATTTATTCCAAATGGCGGGCGTTTTAATAGTTATCATTAGCCCTGGAGCTGACTTCGAACTTCGAAGGAGGGAGAGACATCAAATTTAGAAAAATTTGAGAGGGTGGATCGAAAAGTTATTTGCAGACGTTAAAGAGACAGACACAATTTTAGAGAGTAGGGTACGATGAGAACCGTAGAGTGGTCGACAGGTAGAAAAAAGGTGAGGTTAGTACTGTGGAAGAAGTCGACAGTAGAGCAAAGGTGAGGTGAGTACTGTGGAAGGGGTCGAATTTGACATACAGTGGGGTGATGGTAGTTTGAAGTGAGAAGTCGAAGAGAAAAGGTAAGATGAGTACTGTTGAAGTGGTCGAATTTAAGAAAAAAGGTGAGGTGAGTACTGTGAAATGGTCGAATATGGACAAAGGTGAGGTGAGTACTGTAAAAATAGTCGACTATGACATACAGTGGGGTCATGGTAGTTTGAAGTCAGAAGTCAACTTCCGGTTATAAGACTTTTTTGTCGTATGAGTATACGTTGCCAAGGGTGCACCAAGTGGAGGTAAGTCCATCGCAAACCCCAAAGTCTAGAAAATAATAACATGCATCCTACATTTATTCCAGCATTTATATTACTACTGAATAGTTAAATGAACATATTTTGCTATTTGCTTGAGGTATATTCTTTTTTATAGGGTATGTATAGCCATTAAGCAGATTTATTTCTCTTTCAGAAGGAAAATTCTTCGGCGACAGCGTCGCGTATTCCGAGTGCAAAATACGGATGTGAGTTAAATCACGAATCTTATTAGTAAAATGAAAATATTGCCGTAAATTAAATTCTTGGTTTCCTTTTCTCCGGTTGTTTGGGCATGAAACGTCGATTGTGTGGTGGTGGTAGTGGGCAGCAGTGCCGACTACGATTTACTTCCAATCTCCCTTTGGGATTTGAACCTTGCGCTTTTACAATTTTTAAATCGGCAAGCACACTTGGCTGCATTTGCAGACTTAAATTAAGAGGGAAAGAAGGCATGTTGAAAAGAAACTGACACCTTTTCATGGTGCGAATGTTGGTCCATATATAAATATATAATATTACTATGTATAAAATAACTGTCAATTTAGCTAATTTTATAATTAAAAGATGTGTAGTTAAAAATAAATTGATTTAATAAATTGAAATAGAAAAGTAGTATCATTTCCAGAAGTCACTTGTTGTTTTGTAATATTTACGTGATAGCATATTGCTTATATTTAAAATATTTATGTTCATGTTCATGTTTTACTCGATGTACTTTTATTTCAAAGAAAAAAAATCCCCATTACTTTCAAGCGCTCCCAAATAAGATAGTGATAATAAAGTTTTTTATGAATATTTGGTCCACGGATTGCACTTGCTCTCTATCTTTTATCTATTAAAACAGCGAAAGACAAAAAAGTCAAAACGATTGTTTCTCTACGCATAAGAGACAATATTTCTTTCAAATTTCATCTTCCAACTTCGGATGTTCAGAAATCAGGGAGAATAGTTCAGTTATTCTTGGACTTTGGTTGTCAGCAAATGCTGTGGAAAATCTTTTTGATCACAGAAAGCGCTAATTTTGTGACTCAGCGCAGAAGTAACTGATCTAATCAACTTGAAAGTCTATTGCTGAAACCTCATTTTTCTCCTTTCATTGGTAAAATTTTTAAATGGATAATGTAAAAATTTTCAAACAAATGTTACAAAGTTTAACATACATTGTCATAAATGCTTATAAATATTTTTTTTCAAAAATTGTATATTACAGTGATTTTTTTGAGATCAAAATTTTTGTTTAAATGAAAATTAGCATATAATTTACGATTTAAATTATTAATAAATGAAAGAAATTCGTACTCCATCAATACAGACGTTTAGTCCAAGAAACCTACACGATAATACTACTTGTTCAATTTGCAATATATTTATGATTTTATAATTATACAAGTTATAATTTAATTTATAATTTAGATTTGCCATTCGTGTGAGGTTGAAAGTGATAAATTGATACGAATTCATAATCTTGCGATATTATGTTACTTAAATAAGGGTATGAATGTAAATAAATAATTTGGAAATAATATTTTAAATTATTTTACATTTCATATTTTAAATAGAGAAATTTTATCCGATAATTAACTTTGCAACAATTAATAATATTATTTTTGAATTCAGAGTACACATCAAAAGTGAGGTAGCATAAACTCACTATCAATGGCTCTTGATTTAATGCAATTTTTTCACATCCATCTGATCTATAGTTGACCTTACTGTTCATTTATATATATCCTTTTACAGTACAATTGTGTCCCGCCGACCAATTCGGCTGAACGCCTCTCAGGGGATCATAGTAAGGTTCCCATCATCAGTACGGTGTCAAGAAATCCCGCAGCATTCCAGGAGGTTATATATCTTGATAGAACGCCCAATGTAGGCGAACTTGTATACATACCACATTCAACAGTGTATGAGCAGCATTGTACACCATCAGCTCAACCACTCTTCCTACCATTGGCAAACTCTTCTCGAATACCCTTTGTAAGTGAAGAAATTTATTGTGGAATATGTATCATGCAAACTGGAGTGAATCGCATTCTTGCTTAATTTTCATCATAAGCATATTATATTATCATGCTTTCAGACGTAAAATTTAATTTTTAAATATTTTAACGCAATCACTTGCATATATTTTGATCTCTTATGGCATTGAAAGATTTTGTCAATTTTCAAGGCCTGATTACAAGGCGATTTGCTGGAGGTGTTTATTATCGTGTGGTGTAAACAAATTTTTATTACCAACAAAACTATAAAGCGTGTACAATAAACACTGAATGTGATCAACCCATAAAAACTAAGATTGTTGTGAGTTTAGACAATTTAAATTAGATAGCCATTATTCAAAACTTTCAGGATGTTATTCTAATGAATAATAGCAGTCAAAATATAGGTTAAGATGTTTATTTATTTCATTGTTTTATTTTGACTATTTCTATCAATATTTATCCTTAATTTCGATAACATCAATGAATTTATTAATGAAATGAACTTGGAGCGTAAAGAAGGAATTAAATAATTTATCAAATAATATTTGAAGCTTTCATAACGTATACTACTAATTTTCAGTCTGCTTCTTTAAAATTTGTAAATTATGAGATTTATTATTGAGTGTTGATGGTAAAATCTGCAAGTTTAATGTAAAAATGAAAGGTAACCTTGTTTTATGGCAAACAAAATTGATAAAAATTGTCAAGGGACCTTCGAGAACTGATCTTCAAATACATACTTTGTTGGTTTGATATTGCATAAAAGAATGATTGATTTAATGGAGATTTAGGGGTCTGGAATAATAAGCACTTTTGAAAATACTATATACCTATATGCTACATTACATTTCTGACTTTTGGCTTCTATTTTTAGAGTTCTTTTGTACCAATATATAGTACAGTACTCACCTCACCTTTATCACTCTACCTTTGTGTCTGTCTCTTATACAACCCCACCCCTCGACTTCCTGTTACTTTGATGTTCCTTCCCTGTGAAGCCTGAAGTTAGCTAAAGGGCTAATGATAGCTATCAAAACGCTTGCCATTTGAAATGAATGAATGAATTTCATTAATTTCATTACTTACTTAATGTTGAAGATTATACATTACTCTGGAAGGATAATATAATGGTTTATATATAATGTCATTTAGCAGAATTATACTGACTGTTTATAATTTTCTGTGAAATCTTATCTAAAGAATGTTATCCAAATTAAAGATTCCATAAAAAATATATGAGTATGAATATAATTTTGCAAATAATATTGGTGTCAATATTAATAAAAAACGTAGAAAAACATATTCATCTAACTATTTATGTTCAACAGTAAATATAAAACAATCTTTATAAGTAAAAAATGATACATACGATCATGCCACAAATATAGCTAATGGTCACTTTGCTTACAGATAGGGATACGATTCAGCTGTGAGCACATCTTCATTGCAATCTCAAGGAATTCGAATGAATAAATTAATTTGCAAATCATATCAAGTGATCAATTGAAGAATGATGACAATTAAAACATTTATTGAAATTCATTTTGTAAATAAATGAAAATTACACATTAATCATATAAAATTAGGAGGCATTTCTAGCCATCGATATTTAGAGACGAGTTTCCACTCATTCATTTGAAGAAGTCGATTTCATTTTCAATTTGAAATAAAGAGAACATTTTATTTATTTATTTAATTTATTAAAACCTGGCAAAAAACTGCAATTTGGGTAAATTCTTATATTCAATTTAATTAACATGTTAGTATCGTAATCATTTTATTTTACTAAATAACTTTAAATACGGTAAAATCTTAGGCATTTAAAATTCTATCCTTTCCAAATTTGAAAACCAATTTCAATACCATATTTATCATTTCGAATTATTTCTAAAGTTTTCAGTTGTTCAGCTATTTTTTAATTGATTTTATGTATTTTTCAGTTATGAATTAATATTTCTTATTGAATTTTTTTCAAATGAGTTCTCCAAAAACCCAATGGTTGTAACTATTCTATTCAAAATTTGAAGAACATTATTCCATTTATTAGTTCAATTGTAAATTTAATTTTTCACAAACTAATCTGCCAAAGAATGCTAATTCGCATATCGTTAATAGTGCGATCCTATATAATTTATTTTTTTTAAATGAAAGCTTTCGAATCTTAAAATGAATTGCATTGTTTTGTAGGAATCCAGTCCATGCATCCACACAGACAAAAACACGAATGAAAACTCGAATACAAGTCAACTGATTCATAAACCGCCTGATTGAAGCAATTGAACTAAGTCTTCAAGCGCTCATATTTCGTCGGGATTCATCAATTCAACTGAATTTTGATTCTGCTCAACGTCTGTGTTCCTTGACTTGTGCGCCCCCACTCCAATATCTTTTATTTCAACTATTCCATTCGAGCATTTGTTGATCGACCTTGTATAGTGATGTAACAATTTTGATTGTAGAAATAAATGTCTATTGATGTATTGCCTTAGTACTTGATGCAAAGTTGATCAGTGAAGAAAGCGCTCTGTAGTTAAACATATATATATGACGAAAAAATTTCAATTTTTATTCACAAAGTGGTAACCAGCAGACTTCTCCCAAAGCCTTTGCATCTACTCGAATTTTTAAAGAACCCTAGACTATCTTCTTTCTCCTTGACCGAAACATCAAACATCCAACCTATTGAGCCATATCTCCTGGCATATTTTACAATATTGCAAATGACCTCGTCTAACACTATCTTGCTTTCCCTTTATCAATCTCTGTAAGGTTAAGTCCTTAATATGTCAGATAAGTGATAATATAAGCAATTGATATAGTGCATCCTGTAAGGTCTTCATCAAAATTACAGGAGCTGTGTTGCTAAATATATGTTCTAGCGAAGAAAGAACATTTGAAAATGGAGAAGCATCCAAAATCAGACCAGACCTCTTTTTATATTGTTATTTTCACAGAATAATTGTCTGAAAACAGAAATGTTGAACATTTAGTTTGGCACTTTAACGGCAAGCATTCAACTACGTTTTAGAAAACCCGATTTGAATCGATTGGTAGAGGGTTTAGATTGAGCTTTGGCAATAGGGCTGTTTAATTTCACACTGGGAAAATAACCAATTAGATCGTTAGACTGGGGGTAAGTGGGTTCGTGGTGGGGGTTGAAGTATCAAGCGACTTTGACTTCTAATACGTTTCCACTCTCAAATCCTGAAGTCATTTTTCTTACAAGTCCAGTCTGTCTCATATATCCTCTTATTCTCCCTATACATTATTTTAATCTATTCATCTGCACCTCGGCCCTAAATGCTTCCCTCCCTTCTCTAAATGAGCTTTCCAATGGAACTAGAGCTAAGTTATATGAACTGAATTTACCAAATTCGTCTGCTTAATATGGAATCTTTTGTATACTAATTGAGACCTGCCGCTAAGACTTTATTAAATAAAGCAACACGTTGCTAACTTGAATTTAAAATGAACTCGGATAAAATTGACACTCCGCAAAGTATCCCGACTGGTATTAATGAATCAGTATTCGATTTTACATGATAATTATTAGTCGATGCAAGAATATGCAACTGTATTCTCATTGTATTTCGCAATTTAATTAAATAGTATTCATAGAAAATTTTTAAGGCAAAAAAATCGATTTTTTTCGAGAAAACTTGATTTGTTAACTGATTGAATTATCTAGAATATCTTTTTAAACCGGAGAAAAATTACTCGAATAGATAGAATAAGTGATGGCACGAAGGTGGCCAGGATGGCACCAAAATGTATTGATTAATGTCAGCCGTGTCTTGTCATCGATGGTTTTTCTAGTTATTCAGTTATTCAGCTATTCAGTTATTTCTGATCACCATTTGTTGATTTACATCTGCTGGTCATAAAAAAATTATAAAATATTCAAAATTGACGAAATACAATTTATCCAGAAAGTGAATTTCAGCCTTGCTGAGTCGCAGAAAGAGATTTTTCATAAATATATTATTTGACAGTAACATAAGTAAATTTCGTTTCGAAAAAATGTAATAAGCAGATTTTTAATAAGGATTAAATTTGTTGTGTGTAGACTTATGTTTAAAGTATTGAGTTATAATTTATCAGTGGCGAAGTGGTTGTCGTGATCGTCTTCAAAAGAATGGGTTGCAAGGTCCTTACCTGTGGGTACATGTCCAGTGCTTTGTTTGTCTTGCTAAGTTCTGGCAAGGTTGAGGCGCCTATTTTGTAAGATCATTTCCGAAGTATCTTTACACAATCCAAATCTAGCGCTGTGGATACAAATACTTCTAATAAGAAGGAAGGTTGTTGATTCGAGTCAAATATTTTTTGACGGCTTAAATTTCAGTGTTTTGGGCTGATCCATCAGTGCAAATACGGATTGACCAGAGAGACAGCAAACATCTCGATAGAACGGTTTCTTTTAAATCATTTTTGCTTTAAGCCTTTTCATTCTAAAATGTTACATCCTTACCAACTTATTGTGAGGAGGAGAGCGTTAATCTAGAAAGTCCTTATTTTCTTCACTTTTCAGTATATTATATCAAATTCTATTTATTATTTTCCTTTTGAAAATGAAAAGCTGTAACTAATTCACATGAAGTCCTGGGAAGCCCATATTTTATTACAATTTCAGTAATTCTGTGATTGACAAGTCATCAATCTCTTTTATCGATTTTTCTTATTAGGGTAAGTGAAATCAACGTTTCTTTTTTTCCACATTATAAACCATGAACCTCAAAGAAAATCAATTTTCTTTTCCTAATTTTGAGATAATTTTGCATTAATAGTTATCTATATAACCGACAACAGTTGACAATCAACTTATCACTAAGTCCAAATTAGTGTCACAACCGTATTCAGATTGACAGCTCCGTTTGGCAAAGTGATAATTAGCCCCTACCATCTTATATGTGGTCTCCACAGCAAATCCTCAAAATCGTTATTGCACTTTAATGCGCAGGACAAGTTCTAGTAACACTAGACATTCTCTAAAATGGTAAATTTGGTTGCCTTCTACTTCCAGGTGACTTGCTAGAAAGCGAAAAAATGTTCCCACTAAGAAGTAATCCCAGCTTTATGAGATGCTTCTTAGTGCTCAAAGCACTAATACAATGTAAAAAACTTCTATGTCAATCTCAGCTTGATTTGTTTAAAAGCCGTTGCGTTCAGTGTAAAATCCCAACGGTTTTTCTTGTAATTTTCTATATCTTAAGCTTTGAATCGATTTGATAAAAGTTATAATTGTTGTTATTTTTTACTATAATGGATTCAACTAATAAGTTAGAATTTTACGACTGGTTAGGCAATGTAATTCTGGATACAAGGTGAAAAGGCAGGTTCTGTTTTTTGCCCTTCCCATCCTCAGTCACCAACTCTCCTTCCCTTTTTGCAAGTTTGAATATTTTCAAAACTTTTTCCTTCACTCGTGCATTATTTCTTGCAAATAAGAACAAGAGTTGAAGTGACCTTGACCTAGAAATAATCTTGACTTATCTTCTAGGCCTGAGATTAATAGTCATTATTCACAGAAAATGACAATGGAATGGAGTAACTACCGCCAGTTCAATACATATTTCATTTCCTCTAATAAATCTGTCATCAAGTTCCGATATTTTAGAAATAATATGCTAAAATTATTTGAATTTGAGCAAGTAGACCAAATATGGAAGATGAATTGAGTAAAGCATTTATTGCCTTAAATATTTATAATTTCATGCAGCATCGTCTATCTTACATAGCATATTTTTCATAAGACAAAGGTTGACATGTTTCCAAAAAGGGTGAATTCAGTTAAAATTAATAGAATCCGGAAGGAGAATGAAAATATCTATATGAGAAGTGCTATCTTATATGTTTCAGTAGGGGTGTGCGATAGACTTACCTCCACGTGGTGCACCCTGGGAAACGTATACTCATACGTCAAAAAAAGTCTATTGACTGGCAGTTGACTTCTCACTTTAAACTACCATCGCCCCACTGTATGTCATATTCGACCTCTTCCACAGTATTCATCTTACCTTTTTCTACCTTTATGTCTGCCTCTTTCACATCTTTGAATCACTCTTTTGTGTCCCCCCCCTCCCACTCTCGACTTTTTTTTCACTTTGATGCTCTTTTCCTTCTATGAAGCCTGAAACCAACTAAAGAGATAATACTGACTATCAAAACGTCTGTCATTTGATATAAATAAATAAATGTATCGGTGTAACTCAATTTAGGTATAAGCCGTCCCTAATCTCAATAGTTGATCTTCCGTGTATCACTGGGGAGAATTCATACAATTAAATCAATTTGTCATGATACTTTTGTGCCCAAGCTCATACCGCTTCACCAAAATTCAATCGTTTCTCACTTTAAAAAAAGGTTATTTATTCTGAGTTATAATTGTACTCCCACTGAAGAAATCCACTCTTGACTTGAAGTTTTCAATTAAATTATTATTAAAATAAATTAAATTTAAAAAAATGTATTTGACAAGTGGACTGTGTAGTTTCAAAAATGTTTGTTTGAAATTTAGATCAGTACCTGTTTCATTAGTTTACTTAAACAAAATTAAAACAAACTTTGCTTACTGAATCCTATTTGAAATGATAATAATAGTTGTCATTAAACTCTAAATATTGATTCAATAGATGGTAATCTTACAAGCGGAAATTCGTAATGAATAAGACCAGCTTCCTAATACACATAATTTATTTTCCTTAATTCATTAAAATGGTCAATTTTCTCTAAAAAATCTCAAGCTTAAGGAATGAAATCAAAGGCATGGATTTCGATACGTGTCCATCAACTAGCTTTAGACCATTGTAGGAAAACAAAAAAATATATTTCAAATTTCATACTGGGAAGTTCAATTTTTAAACAAATATTTCCCCCCATATTTTTACCTCCTAATTTCTGCACACATTCAACCGCCTATGAAAAAAACGTTATAATTGGTACTATTATGTCAAAAGTCCTTTTCAATTTAGAGCAAAACGAATTTTTATGTGAAATTTGTTAGTGAGGAAAGGAGAAGTCGGAAGAAAAGAAACGAATAATTCCTCGTTTTTTACTTCTTTGTAAATTAAAATTTTTATTATTTTTCACTTTCTTCTACTGCTCTCACCCTAGTAATAATCGCTTTCAATGTTTAAGATGATACAATTCATTTTATAAATGCATTTATTCACCTCAAAATGTAAAAAAATATTTCCCTTGTAACATTGCAAAGCAAGTCGTTATAGAAACTGCAGCGAATAGAAATTTTAGATTATTTTTGGTGTAAATCAATCTGCCTATAAATAAGCTGCAACAAAGGTGAAGATCTTTCTTTGAATACTTGCAAATTTTGACCCGACCGAACATTTCAGGTAAGTCAAATACTTTAATTTTATGGAAGGTTTTTCATAGTTAATAACTAAGGCACAGCCTATTAAATTGTGAAAAAATAATCATTTGAAAATTTTTAACATAGGCAATAACAAATCAGTTAAGTAAATGGGGTTGGATAAAGTTTGTAGTGGAATTTCAACAACGAGCGTTTAAATTTTTTTCTATTTATCGTTTTTATTCCTAAGTGATTTTGAACTTATGGGCCAGTTGGGAAATCGGGAGGTTATGCAAACCTCCGAAACGTTCAAAAGCACTAAATTAAGCCTCATGGCTAAAAATAATAAAGCATGTCATCTGAACTCACCACGTCAATGAAGAGTAACGAAAGGGACCGCTCCAAATTTGAAATTGGGCCTTTTCTGGTATTTAATAAGAATTTCCTTGTGATATATGGCAATAAAACTAAAAAAAGATGCAGATGTTCAGCTATAACACATATATGACAAATGATATCTCATTTCATTTAAAATCCGAATCCTCAAGAATATTTTTAGGCGAACTATTAGAGACACCTGACGCTGAAAGGAGGAACTTAATTCAGTAAGGATAGTAACCTAATTAGATGTGGCTTTAGTATAGGAATCGAAAAAAGGGGAATGTAGGTGATGTGTCTTTGAAGGAAAGGGGGATAGAGAGAACCACAATTTGAAAGGAATGGCCAATACTTTCATGCGCTTATTGATAAATGCATTGTGATAAAACATTCGAACAATAGAAAATGTTTGAAAGGTGTGGAGATAATGTTATATAACATTAGGGAGGTCTCTCAGTAACTGAAGAGTTGCCTTAAATTTTAACTCTAAGACCTTCTAGAAACAGTTGAACATGTACAGTTTACTAAGAATTCAACTGGCAAACAGTCTTTGTTCAAAGTCTGTTAAATGATTTAGTTTGAAAGTCATTGGTTGCACACAATCGAGAATGCAAAATTGAACTCAGTTAACTTTTTCTTAATGACATTATTATCGAAACCGATATTTAAACAGGTCGATAAGGGTTCTTTACCTAATATGGACAAAGCCGCTCTTTATGTCAACGAAAAGCAAAGTTCGGCTAATTAAAGCTTGTAATGAAGAGCGTTGGATAGATTAATACTGATTCTAGACTAAATTGTTTTAGATTTCCTCAAGCATGTCACCACAGTGTCGAAAAAACAACAGTATTTCTCAACTTTGAAGTTCAAATAAGCCAATTGTTGTTTAATTTGGTTTCTACAAAGGCAAAATTGTAATCCATTTTCTTTGATAATCGATTAAGTTGCATAAATCTTTATCCGTTTCTTTAAATAATCGAAATGTTTGTCGTAGCGGTTTCTATGTCAACTCATGATGACCTTCATTATGCGTTTTTAAACTTCTCCAATAGTCCATCACTATTTTTGTAATGGTTTAAAATGAGTGCTTAACCAACTAAATATCAAGTTGTTTGCTGGGTGCGTCCATAACAATTTGAAATGGAAAGAGCTTCATCGGGTACCAATGAATCAATTATCCAAAAACTCTATTAAAAAATACAAATTCAACATTAGAGTTCACTGATTTCGAACTTGAGATGATATGATTACCTTTTGAAAATTCGATAAACACTTTCTTCTTTAAATTACAACGTTTGGTCTTGAAAATATTTCACTTTAATACAAAAAAAACAGTAAAAAAGTGGCTGCGTTGTCGAATTCTTGTTTCCTTGCTCGTTGTATTCGATAAGAAGTTTTATACAACAACAGGACTCAGCAACGTCTAAAGGGGGTAAATTTTTAATCCCAGTCATTCCAAAAAAGGATTTGGAGACATTTTGTTTAAATTCTTTCAACATTACTCTATACATTTAATCCCTCCACGCACTTGAAATTGCGTGTAAATTTACAATAAATTTGAGCAGGGATATAAATAAAAAGATCCCATTTGTGTTAGCGAGAGTACTCTTGCAAATTTTAGAAATTTGTTGGGCAAATATTTCATCTTATTTTAACTATGGAATGTTCTATTTTCCTCTCCATTTACATGCAAAAGGCAGACAATGAACATTTTGTGACTTCTTTCCAGGCACCCGTCGATATTTTTTTATTTGTTGATAAAACGATAGATGAGTGTCAATAATAGGGTATTCGTTCCATTTAATATAATTGTAATACAGAACTTTGGCCAAGCCAATTTTCCTCTTTGTTTCATTTAATACTGGGAAGGAAAGTATCCAATCTATTTAATCAACAATCTCATTTTTCTCAACAAAAGCTTCTTTAAAAAGAAAATAACGTTGCCATTTGAATAGTTTAACCAAATAAATGTCATTTTTGCGTTTATCTTTGATTGCCATATTGCTTTTACTCATAAGAGTGCAAACGCGGAAGAATGCAAAATGTAGCGAGACAGACTAGCATAGGCTTTGATGAAGGTTCGAATGGGGTACTAGGATGCAGTCAGTGATCCGATCAGAAGCAATGAGATGTAAAATCACAAAGTGTTTAACAATATTTGTTGGAAAAAAACCATGCTTTTACAAAAACGAAAGCTTCATTATTTCTTTATGCTTCGGTCGACAAGGATTTTCTATGCTTAATTTATGGTTGCTTAAGTCACCAACAACGTGATTCCTTTGATCGCCAATTATTAAATCACTACTTTATCCCAATGTCCGAAATGTAGCGATAAGAACAACAACTTAGATCCTATGGTCTGAGAAGAGAAGATGTGGCTATCTCAGATTTCACTTAGCGAATTCAGTGCCCTCCCAAGTCCAACTCCTCCCGCTCTACCTCGCCATCCCATTCTCCGATAAGCAAATGAAGTACTATCGTTGCAAAAAAAATAGATGGTGATATATGAATCGAAACGAAGTCAAGATGCTGTGAATCCTTCTAGATGCATTAAGTTAGTAGAATATTCGTAAAATATCAAAATTTTTACGAAATAACTCTCAAGATTTGGTAACTGGACTTTTGAGTGAGCATGAGTGCGTTGACAATCTCATTTAATTTTATTGTTTGTCATGCAAATTAAACTCATTAGAGCACAAGTGAGTGCCCAAGGCTGACAAACATAGTTCCCTGGAGATCACTTTATCTGAATTCATTTTCAGTCGTGTGAAGAATAACCGAATGGAGTTCTCTCTCACTTTGGCATTGTGATTATATTCAGATTTGTAACAAAGACAGAGACAAAAGTACGTGAAAGTAAAAATTACAGATTATTATTTCTGAAGGAGATTATTTTTTATTGTTGGAAATTTACAAGTCTTGAAATTTCTTGGTGACATTATTTTTTAAATCTACTTTTCATACTTTATTAATTGCCTAAGAATAAATCCGGGTTAATAATTGTATTAAAACTGAATTTTCTTCCCTTAAGAATAATCAACGAATATTAAGTGCGTTCGTTCAAATTAGGCAGGAATTATGTTAGCTTCCTGGTTTGTAAAGGATGTCATTCGAGCTTCGAAAGGATTAAATTGCATAAAAATTTTACAAAATGTTTGTAAATGGGTCTTTTCATGATATTGATCTTGAATTTTTGAATGTGAACTGTCTATTTGATCAAAAAAGACAATTCGAGTCCATACGTCAAATGAAGTTGGACTCTTTTACTACTATCAAGTAAGTATTTCTTGCCTGAAATTAAACAATCGATAATTCTCTATCAGCTAAGCCATTAGCTGTAGTTTTTCCATTAGAGTTAATAGAAGAACCTCAAGTATATAAAAAGATATTCCAACTAGTACAAAGGCAAAATATGTAGATATTGCCACTTATTTATTTATCTTTAAACTTTGAAATGTTTGCATCTTTTATTGAGAAAATTATAATGCAAAAGAATATACGCGAAAGCAAAGAATTTTAGACAGAATCAATTGAAAGTAATTTCACTGCAATCTTTCATCAAGTTCAAAAGAATTTCATGAAAAAATGGACACCATTTTGTTTAATTAAAAGAAATGAAATTTAATTTATATTGCACAAATTTCAATTAAATCGGGCAATAAATAATGCAATCTTCTTTTTTTGTACCTGAAGAAGTAGGAGAAAGGCCGAGTATTTTTAAATCACGAAACGCAAGACTGCCAACGTCAGCTGCCTCTTCATCTTCTTCTTGCACTTCCAATATTCATCACTACAATTTTAGAATTCCAATTGTGAAAGATTGCATTTACAAGCTTGTGAGCTGAAATAGATCTGATACATATTTTTTACATTCAGTAAATATTTCTTAAGAACTAATTTTCCTACGCTAAATAACTAACATTGTCAAATCTATGCAACTGACACATATTTTTCTGGTAATAAAGCTGCATATTTCTAGATATTAATTCAAGGCCTACAAACCATAAATTTCTTACCTTCGTTAAGATATGATCTCGTAAGCTATTTAATATTACTAATTCCATTAAATCAGGGTGGCTAGACTGCCTGGAGCTATGAATGTTGTAACATTGGATACAGAAAAGGAATCAAGAAGAATAAATTTCGTTTCATTAAGAAGTGAAAAAATAGTTGGCGGAAATGCTCTAGAACTCAAATCTAAAAGTCAAATGAAATGATGCTTCTTGAATGTAAACACTACCTTCTTCGACAGCCTCCCAACCCCCCCCCCATCCTCCAACCTTCCCCACCCCAATCTCGGCATTTACTGAACTTATTGTCAGACAATCTTAGCTGACACAATGAAAATTGTAAGAGTTGTTTGCTCTGCCATAGATTATAACAATAGCAGTCTACGTTTTCCTCGCTAAGTAAGTGAAAAGTATCTAAGGTAACAAAAATTTGTTTAACTTTGTTTGCTTCAACTTGAATTTCCACCAGCACTTTGAACTCATGTGGGCTTTTTAAGCAACTAGTCACTAATGAGAATGGGGAACAACTTTTGAAACATTCTCTCTCCACTCTAACTATATTCTTTTGCCCTATTTTATTTTAAAATTGAAAACTCTAAAAGAAAACAACTTTTCGCTAAAGAATAGGAAATTTTGCAAACAGTTGATATATTTAAAGAAACTCAATTTATTTTAAATATATCACCAACATTGTGGAATAATAGTTGAGCACCAAATGCAACTCCTGAAAGCTTAAAGTAACACAAGCTACTTTGGGAGTCAGACCAACCTTGACAAGATATCTCCACACAGAACTAATATTTTTTCTAATGGGATATAAAAACTCTTCTCAAATTGGCCAATTAAAAGTTAAGACCACATGTGTAATAGACATCAAATGGAGAATGCAATTGGAGGAGGAGGAGGAGGAAACTGAGGTTGAATGGAGAGGACAGTGTCAGTGGCGAATATGGGCAACCCGGGTTGGTGGAAATGGGTGAAATGAAGGCTTCACCATAGGTAAATCATTGTGTGGTTTTTAGTGTAAATAGACCACGTGATTTGGAGTCACTGCATGCAATAAATGTTTTAAGTTCGCCTTTATGAGCAAATATAACCAAATGTTGAGCCTACACTTCCTTCGTCTTGTGACAATGCTTCAAACAGGAGTTTCTATTTGCCGTCTTCTACACATTTCCACCATTACCGACTAGCTGTGTTCCAGAGAACTTTTAATTTGTCATCATCCATCTTTCGATAGATAATAGAAGATAAACAATAAGGAAGAAATGTCTTGACGGATATTTCAAATTACTTTACTCCAGTTACGATCGGAAGTACCTTAGATCGCAGGAGCATTTCACCTTAATGATATCAAATTTACACCCACATAATATCCCCCTTCCATATAAAGCGGTAAATACTTCGGTAGCTGTATGAGTCGCTTCTTACTCTCTTACCCTTGCAAAAAATGACTACTTACCTAGAATCAGAATGTCGTGACTCGGTCATGCCAACAGTCGTTAAAGAATTACGGTAAATATGTAATTACGATCCACTCAAGGTAATAATTTTAAACCTTAAGCCAGAAAATTCAGAATTGTTTGAACTTTTAGTTTACCCCCTCCCCCTCCTAGCGCCCAGTTTGTATCTTTAGGCCTTTTTATAATTTTTTTAAGTTACAACAGATTTTATTGTCCAAAGACTAAATATTTCAACATAAAATCTAGTCAGAGAGCCTGGATTAACTGCAGAGTTACTTTACTTTGAATTAAACTGTCCTCAAGTGGTTGTCAACAGAAATTTTCGAACCAAGGGGCAGACTTTCATGGGTTCATTAGAAGTCAGCATTGTCCTTAAGTTCGCAAACGTTTCGATTAAATTAGTCGCGTTAATGGATCTTCTCTTTGAGTGTTTCCTGGAATTTGACTGTGTGCTTCGAAATGCGGTCAGTTCTCTTTTTCTATGGAATAAGTTTTGACGAACTCATATTTATATTTAACCCTTTTTATGATTATTCAAACCCTAGGCTTGAAGTAAGCAAGTAGTAATCAGTGTTTGTGTCTGACTATCTGAACGCTCCAACATCGATTAAGGTGAATATCCTTCTTTGAGTCAAGATAAAAATTGAGATTACTCTCTTTGGCCTGTCATAGGGTGATACCATGTGTGCCATCTACCATTAAGCATTAGGAAGTGACTTGTCAGTGAAAAGATTGCTTCTTTCAAATAAGCTGAACAGGTGTATTCCTTCTTCCAAACACTCCACTGAGTCTATAATTTTAATGATATGCGTCACCATCCTGCCTAATTCGGTACTTAAAATCTCCCATGTTGAAGATTTATTTATTTATTTATTTCAAATGGCAGGCGTTTTGATAGATATCATTAGCCATTTAGATGACTTCAGGCTTCACAGAGGGAAGGTTCATCAAAGTAGCAGAAAGTCAAGGGGTGGGAAACAGAAGAGCGATTCACAGATGTAAAAGAAGCAGACAGACACAAAGGTAGAGAAAAAGGTAAGGTGAGTACTGTAAAGGGGTCGAATATGACAACCAGGGGGGGCTGTGGTAGTTTGAAGTGAGAAGTCAACTGCCGGTTAATAGACTTTTTTGCCGTATGAGTATACATTGCCCAGGGTGCACCACGTGGAGGTAAGTCTATCGCACACCCCCCATGTTGAAGATAATGATGATGATTTTTCTTATTTACACTTCTAATCTCTCAGTACAGTAATCAGTTCAATTAAAATAATCGTATCTCTAATGACTTAAGATTGTGATCTGTTGGCGCAAAGCAGTTAACAATCTACGAGGCTCTATTACCAGCATTAATTATAATTACAGTTATCCTACTGGAAATGAAATTAGATTCTTAACCTTGAAATGAGAGATGGGGGGAAACCGTTAATAAAATATTCGACACCTTAGATTTGCGTGGAGTTGTTTCATATCCGGTGTTATAAATGCTAAATCT